>BQNB010048961.1:0-42281 GCA_026074375.1 Tanacetum coccineum | reverse complement strand
ATTTATAGACAGGAAAATCCAATGGTAACCGGTGGCGGTCCTGGCGGTCCCAGATATATTAAGGGGCCGCCAGGCCTATAAGGGGGCCGCCAGGTAGACTCCGCTCCCTTTTTTGTCTTTTTATAGGGAAGGTTGTATCTGGTATAGAAGCTTCTATTTTGGGGGGAAATTTTGATTTTCAAATTTTAAGTTTATAATAAAACTTTTCTTTTAATTAAAAAATATTTTGTATAATTAATTTTGTGAAAATCTTTTGTAAAAATGTAATGGATAAGAGAAAAATATTTTCTTGATCACTAATGATGCTTAATGATTTGTTTGTTCATACCTTAAGTGATTACTAATCTTAGAAATGGAATTTTACGATTAATAATGTGTAAACGTTCAATTTTATCGTAAACGTTTTTACATTTTTTTATTATCAAAACATTGAGAGGTCGAAAAATATAAATAACGTTTTTAGACATTATTTGTATTAACATTATCAAAGTAAACAAAAAACGTACCTTGGTCACTTGCAACCTTCTCGTGTAAATGTCATCCTTATAAATCTGCTTGGGGTCAAAGGGAATCCCAAACGGCACATATAGATCTTTAATTATGAAAATTAATAGCTTCCCTTCGTTAAAACTTATCCGACTTATCACTCTAATAATTAGAAACAAATTGCTCATTTCTGAAAGTTCACTTTTCTCGTCATGACTTGTCTATAAGTATTCATCAGATTCAACGGGAGTGGTGTCATTGCTTATGCAAACAACATTGTTCGTTGGTTTGATATCAATGTTTTCCGAACACAATTTAGTATTGATTTCAATATGATCATTTACCGATTCCGGTTTTAAATCATCGCCAGGAATTAATTTATAAGAAAATGAATTCTTGTCGTATATAAAAGTATAATCTTTGCCATCAGAATCAGAAAATGATATATTAAAATCAATGTCCGCTTTAATTGCATTGTAAATACTTACAGTTGGTTCGGATGAAACATTTTGATTTGATGTCAGTGCATCATTGTAGACGATAGCTGAGAAATCCGCTTCAAAATCTGTGAAAAAATCAAGATTATCACAATATACCTTACCGTATGTAGCGGTTTCCTAATTAAATGTCTGACCACGCCTTCGAGCTTTTTCAGCATGAAGCTCGATGTATTCTTCCATGGTTAGATCTGATCCATCCATATTAACCTAACCTAGAAAATAATCACAAAGAACCAAACAAAAGCAAACACAATAATACAAAAAAAATAAACTTAAACTAATCTAAATTACACTAATTCTAGGGGTTAAGTTAATCTAAGTTTAAAACAAAAATATTAAATAAAAGTAAAGATTAAACAACTTCACTCCCCGGCAGTGGCGCCAATAACTTGATGTGTCGCCGTGTAAGTTGTTATTTTAGTTATCAAGTTTTACATTTATATTTTGCCGACTTAACCTAAAAACAACACTTAGACGGGTAGTGTTCCCGATCAGATGTAGCTTCATTGGAAAGTAGGGTGTCGATCACTAAGAGCGAGAGTGTTAATCTTATAAATCTATCAATATTTTGGTTAACTAAATTAAGTTAATTTAAACTATGTTAATTCGAATCTATGTTAAACCTATGCTAAACCTAGTTTTAGATGATAAGGGGGTTTTCAGTCTGAGAGACTGGCACACGATTGGTGGTGACTTAAATCAATTTAAAATACAATAACACGCACAAGGAGATAATCAAAAGATAGAAGAGCGGTCTAGCCAATTATAAAAAAACTGTATAAATCATGATTAATCTAATTAAAACACAGGTCTGTTTATTTTAGGGCAATTAGTGCTTATCTCGAGGCGGCATATCATTCTAAGATTTAGGCGGTACTTCTACCTAAAACCTAGACACATAGAATTCTGTCACAATTAAACGCATCCGCATAAAGCATCCTATTTGCTGATTATAATCTATCTTAGGAGATTAATAATGGTGATCTTATTAAACCCTAGCTCATGGAGACTTTATCCACTTACTGCTTAACGGCTCTTTATATACTAGTAGTCCAATGTCCGAGTAATTACCAAAGGAAGAAGAACGTTATACTAGGTCACCTGCTAGAATAACTTATTCCCTTAATCGATTGGTAAAGATAGGTCAATATTTGTGATCCTGTTACTCTAGATATATAAATTATAGATATGGAGAGCCATCCTGGCATCTAGCTAGTGAGATAATTTGCATTCCTAAATCCAGTTGAATGATAGGTCTCATACTTAAGCACATAAACAAGTATGAATTGATAAACATACTCAACAACCAACGATAAATTAAGCAGTCAATATAAACAAACCAAACATTTAAATTTTCATAATCATGGCTAATACCCAATGGTATTAGCCCTTAACCATTGTAATTAATACAAGAATAATCAATCAACTAATGTAAACTAACCAAGTTAAAAGAATGATACCAAAAATTGAATGATTATAAGAGTATAGGGATTACAAGGTGTTTCCTATGGAATTAGTAGCTTTGCTTGACCTCTTCTGTTCTTCTTGTCTTCTGAAATTAAATTTTGTGGTTATGGTATCGAAAATATGATCAAGCACACCTAAAACTCATTTCTAGGTTTTCTATTTATAGTGTCTGGAATTCCTTTGATACGTTGTATTGGTTGAAGTCAATACAACGTATTGGGGGTTTCTTGGAGTAGGGACCACATTTAATATCTTCCAGGAAATTTAATTACTATATCTTGGATACGGCGTATAGAAGTCTTTTGGATACGGCGTATAGGTCTTCGTGGTTTCTTGTGAAGCGCAGGCACGGATACACCATATCTTCCATTATGGATATGGCATTTAGAATGTCAGAACAGTATTCTTCAGATTTCTTCGTTTAAGCTCCAGAATGCGTGCCTTTTAGCTAATCTTCACCCATAATTACTGCAATTATCAAATATAAATAATTAAGTACCAATTCATGCAATAATTATATAAAATGGGTAAGAAATATGGGATAAATGATGCAATAAAAGTGACGTTATTTGATGTCATCAACACTCGTTTTCTTTTTCTAAAATCATGATCATATCAAGAGATTCATCGGCTTCTTTTGAAAGATATTTGAAGTCTCGAACAAATTTAACTGCTTCTTTAAAAAAATCTTTTCAAAATGTATTACTCTTACGTCAACTTGGTTAACGATAGAAACAATTTCATCCTTAATAATCTTTCAAACCTCTAGATGAGCAGGAGACGACCAATTGTTTGCACTTAATGAGATTTTTGACTTTAGAACATGTTGAAGAGTCGCGATGGTGTCTTTTACCTCATTTAGAAATTTCCGTGCAACACTCTGTGAAGGAGTATCATCCGAAAATTTATCATCAGGTATCAAAATTGGTTTGGAAATTATGTTAGAAATACTGGCCGTTTTGGAAGTATTTAAAAGATATACCTTTTCTCGTGACTTGGCCATTTTAGAAACAAAAACCCATAGGAGTTTATTAATCTTTGCATAATTTTCCAGTCTTATTTCTTTGTTAAACTGTTTCATTTTTAAACGACTCTCTTGAGCAAGTTGTAGTGTTTCCTCTTAATCATACACAATAGGAGGATCATGCTTATCTAATAATACTTTTTCATTATACAAACTCTGTTGCTTTTTCTGATCTTGCTTGAGATAGAAGGGAATTTGATAACCAAGAGCCATTTTATGTTCTGTGTGGTAAAACGAGTCTTGCTTAGGTAAAAGCATATGCATCGTTTGAATTGATTGATCCGTTTTAACCAAAATGTTATTTATTTCTGTAATCTTCTTATTTGACTCTATGAGTTTATCAAGAAGCTCAATTTCATGTGTTTTGAAATCATTCTTCAACTTTTCCATTCTTCTTAAAGATAACTTCAGGATGTGTATTGACTACCGGGAGTTAAATAATCTAACCATAAAGAACCAATATCCACTCTCGAGAATTGACGATTTGTTCGATCAGCTACATGGTGCCAGTGTCTACTCGAAGATTGACCTACGATCAGGTTATCATCAACTTAGAGTTCGAGAAGAAGACATACCTAAAACAACGTTTAGGACTCTTTATGGTCATTACAAGTTCCAAGTGATGCAGTTCGGTTTGACCAACGCACCAGCGGTATTCATGGACCTTATGAATTGTGTGTGCAAATCGTACCTAAACAAGTTTGTAATCGTATTCATAGATGATTTTCTAATGTTCTCACCAAACAAAGAAGAGAATGAAGAACACCTGAATGTAATCTTGGAACTGCTTAAGAAAGAAGAATTGTACGCCAAATTCTTTACGTGTGAATTTTGGGCCCAAAAGGTACAATTTCTCAGGCATGTGATTGATAGTCAAGGCATTCATATTGACTCTGCTAAGATTGAAGCTATTAAAGATTGGGCATCACCTAGAACCCCTACAGAGATACGCCAATTTTTATGTCTTGTTTGTTATTACAGAAGGTTTATTGAAAGTCTCTCCAAGATAGCTAAGCCTTTGACTAAACTGACCTATAAGAATCAGAAGTTTGATTGGGAAGAAAATCAAGAGTCGGCTTTTCGACTACTGAAGCAGAAACTCTGTAGTGCACCGATTTTATCATTACCGGAAGTGATTGATAATTTTGTGGTTTACTGTGACGCTTCACACAAAGGACTAGGTGTTGTATTGCTGCATACAGAGAAGGTCATAGCCTACGCATCTCGTCAACTCAAAATCTACAAAAAGAATTACATGACCAAGATTTGGAATTAGGATTCATAGTGTTTGCTCTCAAGATTTAGATACTTGTATGGTACAAGGTATACCGTGTATACGAACCATAAGAGCCTACAACACATAGTAGATCAGAAGGAGTTGAATATGAGGCAACATCAATGGATCAAATTGCTCAGTGACTACGGTTGTAATATTTGTTATCACCCTGGGAAGGCAAATGTTATAGATGATGCCCTAATCCAAAAGGAACGGGCTAAGCCACTATGAGTTTGGGTTTTGGTCATGACGATACATACAAACCTCCCCTTGTAGATTCTTGATGCACAAGTCAAGGCATTCAAGGAAGAGAACACAAGAATGAAACATTACGGGGTATAGACAATAAGTTTGAGACTCGTCCAGATTAAACCTGATGTTTTATGAATAGAAGTTGGTTACCATAGTTTGGAGGTTTGAGGGATTTAGTTATGCATGAGTCACATAAATCCAAGTACTCTATCTATCCTAAATCCGATAAAATGTACCGCGATCTTAATAAGTTGTACTAGTGGCCTAACATGAAGGCATATATCGCCACATATGTCAAAAAATGTTTAACGTGCTCAAAAGTAAAGGCAGAATATCAAAAACCATTTGGTTTGTTGCAACAACCCGACATACCACAATGGAAGTGGGAACGAATAACAATGGACTTTATCACAAAACTACCTAAGCCATCAAGCGGTTATGACACGTTTGGTTAATTGTCAATCGTCTCACACAGTCTGCATATTTCCTACCAATTAAAGAAATTGACAAAATGGAGAGGTTGACCAGAATTTATCTAAAGGAAGTAGTCTCAAGACATGGAGTATCAGTTTCAATTATCTCATATAGAGATAGTCGATTTACGTCTTGATTTTGGCAGTCACTCCAAAGAGCGTTGGGTACTCGTTTGGATATGAGCACTACATATCACCCTCACACAGATGGCTAAAGTAAAAGGACTATCCAAAAACTAAATGATATGTTACGCGCTTATGTGATTAATATTGTAAATAGTTAGGATAGCCATTTGCCACTGGTCAAATTTTCTTACAACAACAGTTACCATACCAGCATCAAGGTTGCTCGCTTAAAGCACGTTATGGACAAAAGTTTCAATCACCCATCTACTGAACGGAGGTTGGAGATAGCTAAATCATTGGTCCAGAGATCATTCATGAAACCACTGAGAAAATCGTACAAATACAAAACAGGTTGTAGGCCGCACGTGATCGCTAGAAGATTTACACAGATGTAAGGCGTAAACCTCTATAATTTTAGGTTGGAGATAAGGCCATGTTGAAAGTCTCACCATGGAAGGTGTGATAGGTTTTGGGAAACGGGGAAAGTTAAATCCAAGGTATGTTTGACCCTTTAAGATTTTAGCTAGAATTTACCAGATAGCTTACCGACTTGAACTACCACATGAACACAGTGGTGTTCATAACACGTTTCACGTCTCAAATATAAAGAAATGCTTATCGGATGAAACACTCGTTAAGTCGTTATTCCACTGGAGGAAATTCAAGTTGATGACAAACTGTACTTCATTAAGGAACCGGTGGAAATTATGGACCAGGAAATTTAACAGTTGAAACAAAGTCGTATTTCGATCGTTAAGGTTCGATGGAATTCAAGGAGAGAATCTGAATTCACCTAGGAGCATGAAGGTCAAATCCTTCGTAAATACTCACACCTCTTCCCAGACACCTAACCACCTGATACCATAAACTGAATTTCGGGACGAAATTCTCTTAACTATGGGAGACTTTGACAACTGATAATTTTCAAGTTAACGCTTTTCTATTAACTTGAACGTTTTATTCTAAACAAGTAAATATTAGACCTTGCGTATAACCGTTAGGTTATCTCACGTATAACGAGAACCATCTTTGGACGTTTTTTGTCACTAGACTAAGTTTAGTATACGTTAAGCAAGCATATTATTATTCTCATGAGCATGATTTTAATGTCATATGCATTCGGTTTTACCGACCTCACGCATGTCTTTCATTCTTGCATTATATTTCATGTATGCATGTACAACATACCTAATACCCTTAACACCTTTATGATAAATACTACATATATTTACACTTTCAAAAACCATTATCCCTCCCCTTTTTTACTAGCCTAAATTGGCCCTCCTAAAGAGGATGGTCAAGCCACCATTTTCCACCTTGTAACTCCCATACTACTTTAACCATGTTAAGCACAAAAGCCATCATATAAGGAAACTTTTTCCCTCCACAATCCCATCCAAAACTCATGGCTCAAAGCATCCCCAAACCCCATGCACACCTCATTCCCCTTTAAGAGTTACAAGCATATGCAATGTTAGCTTTTGACCATTCCATCTCTTTTGCTATATATAGGACCCTTCATTCACTACTTGACACACACAAAAATACATTCAAAATACTCTCTTAACTCAGCTCATTTCAAGTTTCTAGCAAGGATTAAGGGTTGCACTAAGCATTGCTAAGGAATTGTAGGGTTTGGAGTTATATTTCTAGGGTTTTCTAAGCTTTTGGGTTGGTATTAGTGCACTTCACGACCACCAAATGCATCATCATTTCATGTTAGTGTCCTATGAAACCTATTTTACTCTTATTTAACATATCATGCATTGTTTCATATCACCTTTGTAGATTTACTATGTTAGAAGTGGATTTAAACTTGTTTAAGAAACTAGGGTTTTCTATTCAGAAAATGGGTCTCCTTCTAAGCAAGTTTTGATCATCTTACTAAACACTTTTGATAAATATAATTTAACCACAAGATACTTGAATGTATTAGGAATATTTCCATGTAGGTTTTATAAATTATGGAGTTGATTTGGTATTTTAAAACAACATGCTACGAAAACTTATCAAACATCTATAGTTACTGACCTATGTGGCTTTTAACAGCAGTTTGGGTGTCTTAAACTTTGAATCAAGAAGTTTAATGTTGGGAATTATGTTTTCCTAACTTAGTGCCAACAGTACTAATAGTTAGTACTGATAGTTATAGTTAGTACTGAGAGTACAAAATGTTAAGTACAAATCAGTTAGTTAGTACCGAAAGTGAAGAAATGGAGTTAGTACCGTTAAAAATATGTAACGAGATATTTTAGGAAAGATATGTAATATATCTTTACGCGTTTTGTAAGCCTGTTAGGGTTTATCCTTGGTCTATAAAAGGATCCCTCTTGGCATAGTTAGAATATACGAGCTCAATATATCTCATAGAAATCATATCTCATAGTTAGTAATCTGTAATCACCAAAAGTAGATTAATAGAAATTATTATTTAGTTTTTCATTGTTCTTCTTAGTACTCTGGTTATGATCGCATTAACACATATTAATCATAGTCAGTGTTTCCTATATAGTCAAACTGTATTATACATCTCTGCTTCATCCTTATAGGCTGGCAGAGATCTATTTCATTGGACTCACAAGTGGTACAGAGCCTGTGAGAAACTCTGAGTAAGAAGAACAAACAAATCCAGTTATACATCTCCATCCTGCAAAACTAAACATGTCTGGATCACAAGATGAAATTCCACCACCACCACCACCTCCACCATCATCACCACAAACACCAGCACATCAAACTCCTCATACAATATCAACCATCAAACTGTCTATTCTTAAAAAAGGAGAATATGATATATGGGCCATGAAAATGGAACATTATTTGGCTCATACAGACTATCCAATCTGGGAGGTTATACAAAATAGGAATGGTCCTGTATCAATCACTACAGATACACAAGGACAAATTAAGGTTTTGCCTCCCAGAACTGCAGAAGAAATTGTAGCCAGAGAAAGAGAGAGAAAAGCAAGGACCACTTTGCTTATGGTTTTACCAAAAGATCATCTTGCTAAATTTCATAAGATGACTGATGCAAAAGAGATGTGGGATGCCATCAAATCTAGATTTGGTGGAAATGATGAATCCAAGAAGATGCAGAAGTATATCTTGAAGCAACAGTTTGAAGGATTCTCTGTATCAAACTCAGAAGGGCTTCATAAAGGCTATGACAGGTTCCAAAGTCTTCTGAGTCAATTAGAGATTCATGGAGCAGGTGTATCCACTGAGGATGCAAATCAAAAATTCCTAAGATCTCTACCTTCTGCCTGGTCACAAGTTTCCTTAATTATGAGGACCAAACCAGGAGTGGACAGTCTCAGTTTTGATGATCTGTACAATAATCTAAGAGTCTTTGAGAATGATGTAAAAGGCTCTACTGCATCATCTTCTAGCTCGCAAAATGTAGCATTTGTCTCTGAGAACACCAGCAGTACTAATGATGTTAGTACCGCTTATAGTGTTTCCAATACTTCTGGTCAAAACCCACAGTATGAACAAACATCATCATACTCCTTGCTTGCTAATCAATCAAGTTGTCCTCAACTGGATCATGAGGACTTGGAACAGCTTGATGAATATGACTTAGAAGAAATGGACTTGAAATGGCAGGTGGCCATGATTTCGATGAGAATGAAGAAGTTCTACAAAAAGACTGGTAGAAAGCTACAGTTTGATGCAAAAGAACCAGTTGGCTTTGATAAAACCAAAGTGGAATGCTACAATTGCCACAAGACAGGGCATTTTGCTAGAGAGTGTAGAATCAAGGGAAATTAAGATAATAGGAGGAGGGATGCATGGAACTCTGGAAATAAGGATAGGAGCAGAACTGGACAGAAGGAGGATTCTAAAGCATTGGTGACAGTTGATGGAGAAGGAGTGGATTGGACAAATCATTCAGAAGATGAAGATTATGCTTTGATGGCTTGCAACAGCTCAGACTCAGACACAGAGGTAATTTCTTGTTCAAATAAGTGTAAAGAGTCTTATGCTAATCTTAAAAAACTGTATGATGCTCAGAGAGAACAACTTAGTGATGCAAGCATTGAAATAAAGGCATATTCTCAAGGTCTTAAGAAAGTTGAAGCACAGTTAGTTGCTCATCAACAAGGACAACTTTGGTATGAACAAAAGATAAAGTTTATGAAAATAGATTTAGATGATAAAACAGATGTTCTCACATACCATAAGAAATTATTAGCAGAAGCTCAAAAAGAAAAAGAAGATTTAAAGGCTAAAGTAGAAAAATGGCATAATTCTTCTAAAAATCTTAGTAAACTGCTAAATACCCAAATGAGTGCTAATGATAAGTTTGGGCTTGGGTATGGGGATCACAGATATGATGGTATTTTGAGTTATGAAAATGAAGTGTTGCAGAGTGTTTTTATGAATAAAGAGAGTGATATAGAAAACCAACCTGTGTATGATAGGTTTGCAGAAGGAATGCATGTTGTACCCCCACCCATGACAGGGAATTATATGCCCTCTGGACCTGAAATTGAAATAGATTACTCACAGTTTACATATGGTCCAAAACAGACTCAACCTAGTGAATCTGAATCCCAATCAAGTGAAATTGATACCTGTGAATCTAACATTAGTACAGAATCTTCTGAACTAGTGACTGAACCAGTTGTCAATGTATCTAATGTAAAAAGTCAACCTAAGGTTTGGTCTGATGCTCCTATCATTGAGGAGTATGAGTCAGATAGTGATGATGAGTGTGAAGTTATACCAACAGAACAACAAGAATCACCTAGTTTTGCTAATCAGCAAGTAAAAACTCCTAGGGAAAATGTTAAGAGTAAGTATACACATAGTCAAAAACCTAAAGTTGATAAGAAAGATTTGGGGCATGGGTTTGCTGTAAGAGCATGTTTTGTATGTGGTAGTCTTAATCATTTGATTAGAGATTGTGATTTTCATGAGAAGAGGATGGCAAGAAAAGCTGAGTTAAAAAATGGTCTGAATAATGTGCAAAGAGTGAATAAACAAAACCAATTTGTTCCTTCAGCAGTACTAACTAGAACTGGTATAATTCCAGTTAATACTGCTAGAACTAGCGGTACTAAAAATTTTAGTACTGTTAGGCAAAGTGTTAACAGACAGACAGTACTAACTAGTACTGCCATGAAAGTTAATACTGTTAAGCACATTGTGAATAGAGTTAGACCAGCAAATGTTTTTAATAAAACTCATTCATCATCCACAAGGCCTTTCAAAAAGACAACAGTACTTAGACCAAAATTTTCAAATCAAAAGTTTAATACTGCTAAGGTAAATGCAGTTAGTACTGTTGGGGGAAAAAGGGAAACTGCTGTTAAGCCCTCAGCAGGTTGTAATTGGAGACCACAAAGATACCATGGTGGATCCAAATACAATAGTGGATCCAGTCTTGGAAATTGTTACACTTTCAAAGATCCACTAGGCAGACTCAAGCCCAAACAGGCTTGGGTCCCTAAGAGAAACTAATCTCTTTCTTTTAATGTGCAGGATTATCCACATAGAGCTCTAAAGAATAAAGGAATTGTTGATAGTGGATGTTCCAGGCACATGACTGGGAATAAGGCCTACCTTGATGAATTTCAAGACTTTAATGGTGGCCCTGTTGCTTTTAATGAGAGAAAAGTCCAAGGATGAGAATGTCAAGTATGATTATTGTGATATAGAAACCAAAAATGTGGAACTGGGGAATAGTGTGGCAAAATTGAGTTTGAAAAACGAACTTCTTTATAATGAAACTAATCATGTTAAATAGGTTTTTAAAGAGTAGTTTGACTCAATTAAAAAGACACATTTTCGTTCTAAAGAACAAAGTGACTCTTTCATTGATAAACTGAACTTAAAATCCGTAGAGAATGAGGATTTAAAAGCTTAAATTCAAGACAAGGAAAAGAGATTGTTGGTATTGCTACAAAAATTCCATCTGCCACCATACTATTGTTACAAAAGGCTTTTGTTTCAACTAGATTTAGAACCTTTTGGCATCTCTAGTTATGCAAAATAGGGATTTCACATAAAATACTTACGTATGCTTAGGAACAAGCTGAATATTCTTTGGGAATATCAGAATCAAAGCAAAGAAAAAACAACCTTTAGATAAAGAGTTAGACTTTGCCTGTAAGCATGCCTAATGAATTCAAGAGTTACTTGTATATGTTTGAGATACTTTCCCTAATGCGATTAAACTCAATGAGAAAAAGGTTGTTGTCACACCCAAAAACAAGGTCAAGAAAGTTAGGTTTGTTGAACCTCTCACATCCTCAAGCAACAGTAAACAGGTAGAGTCATAAAAAACATCAGATTCTAACACACCTGTGTTGTCTTCCATAGGATTGAAGTGTTCTACTAGTAAATGCGGATCAAAGCCTACTAGCAATAAAAGGAATGATAGGATCTCGTAAACACCAAGTAGGAACATGAAGAATAAAGTAGAAGCCCAACCTAGGAAAGTTAATAAAAAGAATCGTATTATTAAACCTATTTGTGATGATAATGTTAAGCATTTAAAGTCAAATGCGAATTCTGATCTTAATTGTGCTACTTGTAAGAAATCTTTGTTTGATGATGTTCATGATAAGTGTCTTCTTGATTTTGTGAAAACTGTGAATAGGAGTGATAAATCTGCTAAGAAACATAAAAAACAAAATATTTGGAGACCTACGGGTCATGTATTCACTGAAGTAGGACTTAAGTGGAAACCAATAGGCAGAACTTTCACTATAGTAGGTAATTTGTGCCCTTTAACTAGGATCACTTTAGCTAACGTAGTGCCTCCTAAGAACACCACTTCCCACTCACTTGAAACACAAAATATAAAGCTTAAAGTTTATAGCAGGAAACTTAAAAATGTTAAAAATGTAGGTTCGAGTAAAAAAGCTAAGATTGTAGAATCTAAGAATACTAACCACTCGGAACCCAATCATACCTGGGGATCCAATGCTACAAATATTCCATCGTCTTCTTCTCTTGTCATGACAGCTTGTCCAGATTGTTCTTTGGTATCTGGACTCCGGATGTTCGAAACACATGACAGGGAATCGCTCTCAGCTCATGAACTTTGTTAGTAAATTTCTAGGTATAGTTAGATTCGGGAACGACCATATTGCAAGAATTATAGGGTAGTGTGGCCCTATAAGTTGGGAAATGATGACTGAACTCAAGGGTATACTACGTCGAGGGGCTTGGACATAACTTGTTTTCTATTGGTCAATTTTGCGTCGGGGATCTTGAAGTCGCATTTTAGAAAAACACTTGCTTTATTCGTAATTTAGAAGGTGTTGATCTACTTTCCGGATCACGTGACACATATCTGTACATAATTTCTCTTGACGACATGCTTAAAACATCTTCGATCTGTCTTCTATCCAAAGCGTCAAAGACTAAGAGCTAGTTATGGCATCGTCGGTTGTCACATCTTAACTTCGGTACTATTAATAAGCTAGCTAAAGACGGTCTTGCACGAGGCATTCCAAGACTTAAATTTCAGAAAGATCATTTGTGTTCCGCATGTGCATTAGGAAAAAGCAAGAAATCCTCCCATAAACCCAAAGCTGAAGACACTAACCAAAAGAAGCTGTATCTTTTGCATATGGATTTGTGTGCCCGATGCCATTGCTAGTATTAAACGAAAAAGGTATATCTTAGTGATTGTCGACGATTACTCAAGATTTACTTGGGTCACATTTTTGAGGACAAACGATGAAGCTCCTGAGGCCATCATCAAATGCATCAAGAATATTCAAGTTCGTTTGAATGCCATCGTCCGTAATGTTCAAACAGATAATGGAACCAAATTTGTCAATCAGATACTTCGTGAATTTTATGAAAATGTTGGCATCTCGCATCAAACATCCGTTGCCCACACTCCTCAGCAGAATGTCGTTGTCAAAAGGCGAAACCGCACTCTTGTAGAAGTTGCCCGTACAATGTTAATATTTTCTAAAGCTCCATTATTTTTATGGGCCGAAGTAATCAACACAGCCTGTTACACCTAAACCGTTCAATAATCCGTCGCCGATACAACAAAACTCCATATGAGCTTATGAAGGATAAGAAACCGGATTTATCAATCTTTCATGTCATTGGTGCACTCTGTTATCCTACCAATGACAATGACGACCTAGGTAAATTTGATGCAAAATCTGACGTTGGTATTTTTGTTGGTTATGCGCCCGCAAAGAAAGCATTCAGAATCTACAACAAAAGAACCCAGAAATTTATTGAAACAATTCATGTGACATTTGATAAGCTGACAGCTATGGCTTCTGAACAATTCAGTTCAGGACCTAGGCTTCAATGTATGACTTCTGCAACATCCAGTTCAGGACTCGTTCCAAACCCTGTTTCTCAACAACCTTGTATTCCATTATATAGAGATGATTGGGATCACTTTTTTCAAACTATGTTTGATGAATACTTCACTCTTCCACCAATTGTTGTTACTCCAGTTCAAGAAGTTGCTGCTCCAAGAGCTGTGGATTTTAGTGATTCTCTTGTGGTTAACATTCCATTGACCAAGATGCCCATCATCAAGTACTTCTACCAACACAAGAACAAGAACAATCTCTAAACATTTCTCAAGGTTTTGAAGAATCACCAAAAACACCAGTCTTTCGTGATGATCCACTTAATGAATCTTTTCATGAAGAATCAACTTCTCAAGGGTCATCATTAAATGTGAGACAAACCCACACTCTATTTGAGCACATTGGTAAATGGACTAAGAATCATCCTATAGCAAACATGATCGGCATTCCTTCTCGCTCTGTCTCTACGAGAAAGCAATTCCAAACTGATGCCATGTGGTGTTTATTTGATGCCTTCCTAACTTCTGTAGAACTAAAGAATTTCAAACAAGCAATGACCGAACCGTCATAGATCGATGCAATGCAAGAAGAAATTCATGAATTTTAAAGACTAGAAGTTTGGGAATTGGTTCCGTGTCCAGATAAAGTGTTATTGATCATACTAAAGTGGATTTATAAGGTCAAGACGGAAGAATTTGGCGGGGGTACTAAAGAATAAGGCTAGACTAGTTGCTTAAGGATTCAGGAAAGAAGAGGGAATCATTTTTAAGGAATCATTTGCACCGGTTGCTAGAATAGAGGCCATCCGTATCTTCGTAGCTAATGCCGCTCATAAGAATATGATGATCTACCAAATGAACGTCAAAAAAAAACGGCTTTCTAAAAATAGTGATCTAAAAGAAAAAGAAGAGGTCTACCGTATGCTCAACATAAGGATTTGTTGATCAAGACAACCCATCGCATGTGTACAAGCTCAAAAAGGCCTTCTATGGTCTCAAACAAGCACCACGTGCATGGTACGACATGATGTCAAGTTTCCTAATCTCACAACAATTCTCCAAAGGTACAGTTGATCCAACACTCTTCACACGACAAGCAGGAAACGACTTATTACTGGTACAAATTTATGTTGTTGGTATAATATTTGCATCCACTAATATTGCCATGTGTAATGAGTTTGCTCATCAGATGACCATTAAGTTCAAGATGTCAATGATGGGGCAGATGTCATTCTTTTTAGGATTACAAATCTTTTAAAGTCCCAGAGGCATCTTTATAAACCAATCTAAATATGCTTCTGAAATTGTTAAAAAAATTAGTATGCTCACTAGTGATTATGTAGACACACCTATGGTAGAAAAGAGTAAACTGGATGAAGATCTACATGGGACACCAATTGATGCTACACTTTACCGTGGTATTATTAGATCCCTCATGTATCTGAAATCCAGTAGACCAGACCTTATTTATACAGTCTGCTTATGTGCCCGATATCAGGCAAAGCCTACCGAAAAGCATTTAAATGCGGTTAAGCGGATCTTTCGATACCTAAAGGGAACCATTAACATGGGTCTCTGGTACTCAAAGGATACCGGTATGTCTATGACAGCATATGCAGATGCAAATCACGCAGGTGTCAGACATCTAACTAGTACATACGGAAATGCTTAGTACTTAATGACAAATTTGTTAGTTGGTCGTCCAAGAAGCAAAAGTGCCCTGCCATCTTAAGTATAGAGGCTGGATATATTGCCTTATCTGGGTGTTGTGCTCAAATCCTATAGATGCGTTCACAGCTAACAGATTATGGTTTTCAATTCAATAAGATTCCTCTGTACTACGACAACAAGAGTGCGATTGCTTTATGCTGCAACAATGTTCAACACTCACGAGCCAAGCACATCGATGTTTGCTACCATTTTATAAAGGAGCAAGTGGAAAAACTGGAAAGTAGAATCTATACTTTGTCCGAGACTGAAAAACCAATTGCTGACCATTTCACCAAAACTTCTGCCAAGAGAAAGATTCACTTGATCGAAAAGCTTGGTATGAGAAGCATGTCTTCGGAAACATTGAAATATCTGGCAGAGGAAACAGACGAGTGATGGTGGTAACTCATATCATGTATTATATTTACATAAGAAAACATAAAAACTCAAATATTTTTTCTTTTATATAAATTTTTCAAAAAGAAAAAAAAATTAAGAAATCAAAAAAATATAAAAATATGTACCTCTAGCATGTCTTCTGAAAATCGATAACATTTACTGCTTAGAAATGTCATTTAATAATGATATGAGGCTATAAATGAAGTTCGAGCAAAAGTTCAAAAGTTTTCAAAACAGGTCAAAAATGGCTTGCTATTATTTCGGATAGCAACCCGGTCTTCATCTTAAAGGCAAGTATTTCAAAAAGGAAACTTGACCCCATAACGAGAATTTATTCTCGGCCATGGTCTACTATATGACCATGCAAAGGCTTGTGATTACTTTGCATCACAACCCGTGCTTCCTATATTCCATAAATGTACGTGTATGTGTGCTTATGTGATCAAAATAAGAGAAATCTTATTTTTATTGGTAAAAAGTTGTCTTCACAATGAATTAGTGTTTTTAGTAATCACAAAAAGATTTTCAAAGACAATTCGACCACTCAAACAATGACAACTGCTCTTTAAATAGAAAACGTTTCATTATTTGAGGTGGAGAAAGTGTCATCAAATAATATTTTAAAACGGTCTTTCAAAATAAGTCACGAAATAAATAAATAAAGTTTTTGATAATGACGGATAACAATTTAAAGGGGAGTTAACTTATATTAACTACAAGGGCTTTAGATATCATTTGTTTCAAACTTTAAGGACTTATTTGCACTTTGAGTCTTAGTGAATTCAGGCTTTACACTACATAAGATCAATATTGCCAACACCTCATTGTTGTAAAAGACTTAAGAATGTTTAGAAATAATTTCATAGTTTTAAAAGCCTTGAAGTTGATTCTCATGGGATAGATCTAAGCTTATTTATTCTTCAAACACGATCTCGAGTACATGTGCGTACAAGGTTTTGCTAATTTTGAGGTGTTAAAACACCCCCCAGCAAGGGGGAAGGAGTAGATGAATACATGATAGACCGCCATAGGCCTTCTTTTGAGCTTGTTTTCATGGTTAGCGTCTTTTGATTTTAGGCCTTCTTTGTTTCTTTTGGGATGCCACTATTTTATCAAAACCTCAGGGGTGAATGTGCCCTTTTTTATTGTTTCCCGTTTTTTTTTTGTAGGGTCCAATTATATTTGATTATCAAGTTTTAAATTTATTTTTAGCCGACAAACCTAAAACAACACTTTAACAAGCAGTGTACCCAGTCAAAATGGAGTTCGCGGTAAGTAGGGTGTCGAACACTAAGAGTGGAATATTAATCCTATATTTTATCAGTATTTTAATTAGTATATTTACTGGTTAAACCTATGTTATGTACGTGTCTATTGATATGGGGGTTTTCAGCCTGTGAGACTGGTACAGGTTTGGTGGAAACAAATACCAATTCAATATACAATAAATACAAAAGAAGATGATTAGAAGATAAAAAAGCAGTACAAGCCAAATGATAGAAAACCGTATTAGCCATATTAAATCCGGTTCAATGCTGGTTTTTTGTTTTAGTGCAATGATTTACTTATCTCGAAGCGGCATATCATTCTTAAGACTTAGGCGGGATATCATCCTAAGACCTAGACATGATTAATCCTGTCACAATTAACGCATCCGCATAAAGCATCCTTTAGTTTAATTATAATCTATCTTAGAGAATTAAAGCAGTGGTGATCTTGTTAAAACCCTAGCCCAACGGGACTTTACCCACTTATTGTTTGACGATGTTTTATATACTGGTAGTCCACTATTCCAATCTTTATCAGTTAATTAAGAGCATGATTGCTGAAACATAAACGGGTCACCTACCGGTCCAACTAATCTCATAATCAAAAGACAAAGACAGAACGCTATTTGTGATCCTATTGGTACAGAAATATGAAACACGATATGGACAACTATCCCGATATCTAGATTACTTGGTCCGTATCACTAGATCCAGTTGAATGATAGGTCGTATATTCAAACACATAAACAATTATAAGGTGATAAACATAATTAAACAATCAACGATAAATTAAGAAATCGATTTTGAATCAAACCAAACATTGAACTTTCATTAAGATGGCTAATACCCGAGAGTATTAGCCCACAACCATTGTAATTATACAAGCGTAATCAAAAACAAATGAAAATGAGAACGATTAAGAGAGTAAAAATAACACGATGCTTCTATGATTCGTGATCAATCTGTGATACTTGGTGGCTGATCTTCTCTTCTAAAATTCATCTTAGAGGAGTATATGGTTATAAAAGAATATGATATTTGCACCACTGAAAACATCGTTCTGATGTCTTCTATTTATAGTGTCTGAAAAAGACTCGATACGCCGTATCCAGCAAGGTCGATACGGCGTATTGGGTTGGATTCCTTGGAGTGCGAGCTACGTTCATAATAAATCTTTTATATCATTCCCAAATTACTTGATTTACTATATCTTCGAATAGTTATCTTCATGGATACGGCGTAGTAGAGAGCAAGGATACCCATATTGGGAATTGGGTCCAAACGCGTTTTCTTGTATGTCTTTTCTTGGCGCAGATACGCCGTATCCTCTTAAGTTTGGATAACGAGTATTTGTAAATTTTAGACAATCTTCAAATGTCCTTCGTTTTAGCTCCAAAGTTTATCGCCTTTAGCTTGTCTTCACAAAACACTCCTGAATTACTGCATTTATCAACTTTAAAGCAATTAAGTACCCGAAATAATCAAATAAATTTAAAAAATAGGAAGAAATAAATATGTATAATGAATAAATAAAGGATCTTTATTTGATGTCATCAAATAACCCTCACTTGAATCCACTGACCTCAAGTAACTTTAAAAAATTATCAGTTTTATGAAAATGTTCCCCAACCGAAGTTGAGGATTCCCTTTTAAAGCAATCATTTTAAATCCTAAATCCACCGGCTAACATAACCGAGCTCCTCACGAAATAAGGAAATGAAAACACTCATATCACTCAACTAATCTAGGGTGCAACATTTAAGTAGTATGCTTAATTGCTTGGTCGTGATTAGCTTTGTATCATAGGCTTGGCAAGGATACACATCTCCACCGCTAAAGCTAAGGAAGAATATGTCAAAAGCTAAATTAGGTTAAGAAGGCTTACAGTTGATCATTCAACAGTCTTTTACCATAATTACCACACCAACAAGGCAGCTGTATCGTACATACACGGGCTGTAAGATGATAGACATCATACAATCGAATAAAACCTTGTTCATATTTTAACCCACTTAGATGAAGAATGATATAGGTAGGGAGCTTCTAATTTAACCAAAATTCATCTCCAAACAAGGCAAGCTGAAGAGACATACATACATGGCCGTAATGACGGAATAGACATGCATGGCACGAACAAGTCTCGTATCGAGTAGACACAAAGGTTAGTTGCAAGGAAAGGGAAGAAAAATGGTGTAAGTAAAATTCCACAAAACAAATGATTTTAAGAAGTCCAACATATAAGGTACGGTGGCTAGTACTTTCCTGACCGCTCCTGACAAAGGACGCACACATATATAGAACAAGATGCTCGATCACATAAATGACAAAGACAACCAATTGCGTTCCCATAACGTCACTTCCCTTACATCCCCCTCTTACATAATTACATAAGTGGTGGATATCGGAACCACTTTTATATAAATTTACATCGTTGATTTTTTGTAACGTAATCGTCGATAATCGATCTTCAAAGTAATTCCCTTTGGTATAAACTTTCGTATTGAATCGACCTATTATTCATCCTTCTCTCTCTTTTTTTGAAATACATCATAGATCTCGGTTTAATTCCACCGTCTTCACTTTCATAATTTGTCCGGATAATCTTTTCCTTGTAGCATTTCTTCTTCGGGCATAATTCATAATCGCGAAAGTAGCAAAACTTACGAGCTACATATTTTTCCCATTGCATTGTGCAATTTCCCGACCATTACAGAGATAGAAAATTTTCACTTTGACACAGGAAATACAAAACTTTACACGAAAGCAACTAGCAACATAGAGAAATAGGCTTAATCTACACGGTAGGCTAAGGTGCAAAGGTGTAACGAAACATATAATATGGTGTAGAAAAAGAAAAGAATGGCTCAACAGGTTGTTCTAGGGGATTTTACTCTAAAAATGAGAGTAATCAAGGGTTACACGGGATTTAACTAACCAGTGTGGTTAGTTATTTTTATGACATGTAGGCTATTTGGTTTAATCCTAGAAATTTATCAGTTGAACATGTTCTTCCATCTAAATCCATAGTACTAATCATGGCGGTCTCGAGTGATATACCAGGCCAAGTTCTAAAGTCCACTACATCACCGGCACACTCATAATTTTGTGGAATTTTAGTAGACAGTTGGAAACAGAATAGGCTTAATTCTCACAATATGTATCAAGGGTTATAGTGCGCTAGGTAATGTAACTAGTGATTTTTACAAAAGTCATGCTAATTTTTTTTTAATTTTGACCGTTTTAAGCACTTTGCATGTTATTTTGTAAAAAAGAAGACAAGTACGTTCTAATTCTCCATCCCCCCACTTAAGTTATACAACGTCCTCGTTGTATAGATAAAACAATTAAATAATAAGGGAAAATAGAATTAGAACGGAAAACTCCATGATATTTTTCTCGTGATAATTCTCCAAGATGAGTCCTTGAGCAAAAAGTGTGTTGACTAGGGCTTCAGCGTGCCCGGATAAGTTCAACACATGTCATCATAGTTTCAGCAAGGTCCTGTATAAAAGATTAGAAGACAAGTGCAAATTCTATCTCGCTATAATGGTACAAGAAAACAATTAAACACACAACTGTACAAGGATCAATATGCCGTATCCCAAACCCTAGGATACGCCGTATTGTTCCTGTAGAAATAATCAAATTACTGGTAATTAAATATTTAGTTTTAAAAACTGATAACATCCAGACATATCTATACGCCGTATCCATAGGGGTTCGATACGTCGTATAGAGTGTATGGGAAGACAGACTCATGCAACAAATAATTAAAATGTGAAAAACAATTAAAATGACCGGGTTGTCTCCCGGGTAGCACTTTTATTTTAGCTTGTCTTTAAGTTAGACTTGCCCCAATTTAATCTTATCCGTATACAACAACTTGGGGTCGAACGGGATGCCAAATGACACATACAAATTCTTGATTAGGAAAATGAATTGCATCCCTTTGTTAAGATGATTCCAAGTCATGATATTGACATTTATCCTTGATAAAAAGTTTCAGCTTTGAAAAATTAGTAGATTTATCATGACTTGTTTCCAAGCTTTTTGACCCAAGTGCATACACCCATCATCCGTATTTATACATTCGGTAATGGATTGACAGATAAGATCCCCGAAAGGGTTCATATCGATTTTTATCATCATCATTGTTCGTATCCCTTTTTAAATCATCGGGATAAATTACGTTAAAATGAAATAAATCATTAAAGTATAAAACATTTTGTTCCTCTTCATCACATTTGGACAATGATGTTTCATTTTTCAAATTAAATTCATCGATATGTTGAGGACTTATAGTAGGTTCAGTTAGGAAATATGATTTAGACGTTAGAGCATCATTGTAAACAATGGCTGGAAAATTATTCTCAAAGTCCTTAAAGAAGTCTAAATCATTAGAATAATTGACCTCAAGCTCGGGTGTCGAAAACAAAGGCATATTGCTTACATAATCATTTCCGAATCAGTTTTTCAAATTGGTTAACAGAAATTATTTTATTAGAAAATGAATTTTCATCATAAATTACCGTGTAATCTTCATCGTCGGATTCGTCAAATGATATTCTAAAGTCAATTTTATTATCGTTAAGAGGACTTACCGTGGACTCGCATGAAAGTTCTGTATTATATGTTATATCATCGAAGACTATAGCTGGGAATTCAGTTTTGAAGTTTGTGAAACTATCGTCTTCATCGTCATAATATTCCCTCTTACCGTATGTGGCTGTTTGCCAATTAAATGTCTCACCGTGACTTAGAGCCTTTTCCTCTTGAAGTCTGATGTATTCTTCCATAGTGATATTGGGGTCGTCCATATTAACTTGTAATAAATTTTCTAGGAAAGAAAACGGTCAAATATATCCAAATACGCCGTATTCAGTTAGCTGAATACGCCATATTGATGAGAGAGTCGAATACGCTATATTGGTTTAAAAAAAAAATTATACGCCGTATCCAAAGTGAAGAATACGCCGTATTTAGTATTCGACTCAGATTACAAATACAAACAGAATTTAATAATGCAAAATTTAAACACACAATGCGAATAAATACAAACAAAATTTAAATAATTAGGTTACACTAAACTAATTTAAATTAATGGTTAGAAATACTGATAAGAATAAGGTTTAATAATTTCACTCCTTGGCAACGACGCCAAAAACCTGATGTGCTGTCGTGTAGGGATAATTTATTTTGATTACAAGTATTTAATTTTATATTTAGCCGACAAACCTAAAACAACACTTTTAATGACAGGTGTTACGCCTGTCAGATGGAGTTCGCAGTAAGTAGCGAAAGTGTCGATACCACTAAGAGTGGAATATTAATCCTATATTCTATCAGTATTTTAATTAGTCTATTTACTGGTTAAACCTATGCTATGTATGTTGTCTATTGATATGGGGGTTTTCAGCCTGAGAGACTGGCACATGTTTGGTGGAAACAAAATACCAATTCAATATACAATAAACACAAAAGAAAAGATTTAGAAGATAGAAAAGCCGGTACAAAGCCAAATGATAGAAAACCGTATTAGCCCTATTAAATCCGGTCACTGCTGGTTTTTCGTTTTAGTGCCATGATTTACTTATCTCAAAGCGGCAACGTCATTCTTAAGACTTAGCGGAGACATCTTTTCCACGACCTAGACATGATTAATCCTATCACAATTAAGCGCATCCGCATAAAGCTTCCTGAGTTATTATAATCTATCTTAGAGAATTAAAGCAGTGGTGATCCATTTAATATCCTAGCCTAACGGGACTTTACCCACTTATTGTTTGACGGTGTTTTATATACTGGTAGTCCACTGTTCCAATCGTTATCAGTTAATTAAGAGCATGATTGCTGAAACATAAACGGGTCACCTACCTGTCCAATTAATCTCATAATCAAAAGACAAAGACAGAATGCTATTTGTGATCCTATTGGTACAGCAATATAACAACATATGGAGAGCTATCCCGATATCTAGATTACTTGGTCCGTATCACTAGATCCAGTTGAATGATAGGTCGCATATTCAAACACATAAACAAGGATGAGGTGATAAACATAATTAAACAATCAACGATAAATTAAGAAATCGATTTTGAAACAAACCAAACATTGAACTTTCATTAAGATGGCTAATACCCGAGGGTATTAGCCCACAACCATTGTAGTTATACAAGCGTAATCAAACAATAAAAATTGAACGATTAAGAGAGTAAAAATTACACGATGCTCTTTAAATAGAAAACGGGTCATTATTTGAGGGGGAGAAATCGTCATCAAATAATCTTTTAAAACGGTCTTTCAAAATAAGTCACGGAATTAACGGATAAAGTTTTTAATAATGACGGATCATAATTTAAGGGGAGTTAATGGATTTTAACTACACAAGCTTTAGATGTCATGTGTTTAAAACTTTATGGACTTATTTGCAATTTGAGACTTAGTGAATTCAGGCTTTAAACTACAGACGATCAATATTGCCAACACCTCATAGTTTGTAAAAGACTTAGGAATGCTTGGAAATACTTTCATAGTTTTAAATGCCTTGAAGTTGATTCTCACGGAATAGATTTAAGCTTATTAATTCTTCGAACACGATCTCAAGTATTTGTGCGTACAAGGTTTTGCTGATTCTGAGGTATCGAAACCAGCAAGGGGGAAGGAGTAGATACACTAGAACGTACAACAAGTACACGTGATAGAGTCCATAGCCTTCTTTGATTTTAGGCCATTCCGGGAAGACAAATGTCATAACCGCAGAGAAAATCAGTGTTTAACTTGTAACTTTCGGGTGCACTAATTCAACCACATGGGGGTAGAGATATCTTGTGATTTCAAGTATGCATCATTTAAGATACTAGGGGGAAGTGTTGTAAAAAGATTTATTCTAAGCGTGAGAAGATTGGTTACTGATTCAATAAATGCTTTCTCAAACGGTTAACCACTAAGCTAATTTTTTAAAGAGAGTAGAATTAGTTGACAAAAGAGGTACACATAGGTTTGATAAGTATGATGATTCCTTAAGATAGTCAGTATTATGCAGAAAGAAATGAGTTCATTTGGGACTTAGTTGTCTTAGGTGTTTCAATTTCGACTACATAGAAGGAATAATTGTGACAACCGGGACTTAGTTGACTTTGGTGTTTCAATTTATATCATCACTATCGTGTAAGGAGAAATACGGACATCCGGGACTTAATTGACTTTGGTGTTGCGGTATCAAATTCTTGAAAGGGTCATGTGTGTACTTCGGATATCTGGGCTTTATACATCAAGACTGCTTGATGCGGCTTCCAAGAAAGTTCTGAATCTACTCAAGAAAGGATTGCTGGTTTAAGGGGAAGCTAAGACAACATCAACACAGACATCACCAACCACACAAGCTCAAGTTACATATGTATCTAAATCTGTTTCATACTCGAAGTTTGGAGCAAAGACTTTCGTAACTTGGAAAGAAAGTTGAAGCAATGCCGAAGAGTGCTTGGACAGAGAAAGATCAGATTGACAACTTCTTGAAAGAAAGAAGGTTAATGAGGAGCTTAGAAAAGTTCGTTGGTGGGAGATTGTACGAAGGAGACCTACGGCTGCTACAAAGAACCATATGATTATATCATATGATGTTCTCATCATTCAGGTCAAACCTCGTACATAATAATCTTGTGAATATATAAATGTGTAGTGTAGACTTAAAAATTAGGCATATATAGTGTTTGAGTATGAATTTTCAAGAATTTCTTAGTAAATTCAAAAAATTTCTAATTATAATGACTAAAACACACAATGAACACAAAACTCAATGCTTCAATATTATAAATAATACGAGTACTCTTTAAGTACTGGGGTTGCACAACCTTGAAGCTATTACAATTTTTCTCTAAATATATCTCTGAAAAGTTCTAAGTTACTCTACACTGGGGATCTCCTTTTATAGAAATACAAGGAGCCCTTTACAAAGATATCAGCCTATCATTTAGGTTCAGTTACAATTCAAATATAAATATCTGAAATACTCTCCATGCATTCTTATCTTCAGTTCATCAGCTTTGACCATTTAGCAGTATTAACTTCTACGTCTAGCAGTATTAAGTAACCTTGGCAGTACTAACTTTGTACTGGCAGTACTAACTCCTTTAGTAATGTTGGCAGTATTAAGTCATATGAAGATTTATTCCTAACATTACAGGCCTACAAAAGTTATCTTAAGCCAGACACGCAGAGACTAGAATAGACAAGTTAGAAAGTTTACTCATGTTTAGGCTATATATACCCCCTCCTTACTTCCAATGACGGGTGAGGATTCTATTTAGTTTATGTGTGTAACCTCCCTTTATCTAATAATACACACATATTCCTTTTCTCTCTCTACTCTCTCTCTATAATGGCTACATAGTTGTTTAAGTCTCCCCGACCTCCCGATTGTGTTTTTCAAGTGAATTTTACACCTAACAATTGGCATCAAGAGCTTCAAAGGTGTTTGTATTTGTGGTTGTGGGATTTGATCTAGATTAAGGTTTTAAAAGACAAAAAACATAAATTTTTTCTTCAAAATAAGGCGAAATAAGCCATTTTTAGGAAGTTTTTTTATTGCATTTTGGTATAAAGTTTCCAAATTTCATATTTTTCTGCCTTGTTTACAAGTATATCAAGTGGTAAAACATGTTTAGGAAGTGTAAAGATCGAATCTTAGGCTCAAAAAAGGACACGTGTGGTTTTGAAGGTTTTAGGGTTTTAAGAGGGTATTTTGTGGTTTTAATGTGTTCTTGGCGTGGGTTAATGATGGAAATTGATGTAGAAAAGACATATAAACATTTCTAAATTTTTACAGCTATAAACTCCATAAAACGTAGTGATTTTGGATGTGTTTTTATGGTTTTTGCTGTTCGTACTATCTTCATAGTACAAGGCGAGTTCTTATGTTCCTTCAATCGAGTTAAAGACATATTCCAAGCGAGAAAATCGCTAAATCCAGACAACAAGAAGCTGGATTCAGGCGAGATAAAAGGATGACATTTCTAAGCGAGTTAAAGCTAGGTGTCAGGCGAGTTAACTCTGGTTGTACCAGGCGAGTTAAGCAATACTTGTCAGGCGAGTTAGCAGCTGAGTTATGATAAGGTGTCATTTTATACACTTTTTGTGGTCATTTAACCCCTTAAATCATGCAAATATGTTCAAGATACGTGCTTAATTGTTTCTTTTTGTATTTTTAGCGCTTGGATGGTGTTTGGAGGAAATACACGTGACGTGGGCTCATTTGAGGAAGAAACGGACGAGATTACAATTCTACACCAAAGTCGATGAAGAAAATGCGTAGAGTGGCTGGAGACGGCATCAAAAATTATGGCGACATCGTTAGGCTGCTAAAGAGACGGCGTTAGGAAAATCAAGACGACATCAGAATGTAACCACCTTAAAGAAACCCTAGAAGAGGGCAAACCGACGGCGTCAGGATTATAAAGCGACACTGTCATGGCCTATTTTCTATATATACAAACTCGTTTTTAGGGTTTTAATTGTGGAAATCGGGAGTCATTATTAGAGTGCGATTATCAGCAGTAGTTAGGTCTTTTTAGGGTTCTCAGACCCCTTTGTAACCACCTAAACTCCATGTTTTGATTAGTGAAGTTCTTTATCTTTTAATCTTTCAATATTTCTATGTGTTGTCTGATTACTTACTCTTCTTCACTTCTTCTTAACATGCTAGGTTAGATCTTATAGTGTTTGCTTATGATTGCATGTGAATTAGTTTGTAGATCTTTTTAATATTGCATCTTGTTGATGGGTGTGAGCGTTAGGCTTTAGAAAACTAACTATAAAGTATTACATTGGCATAGACGTCTAGGGAGACGTGATTATGTAGAAAGGATTCCTTTGGTAACAGTCTTTATACCACCTTATGTTAATCCCTTTTGAACAGATCTTACTTAGCTTGTTAAAGCTTAGTTGTATTGGATAGATCCAAGACAACTATAGTAGAAACTAAGATTGAGAATATCACAAACTATGCGAAATCTAGTTTTTAATACTAAGAAGAATAATGAAACAGTAAAATAAGATCTTGCTAAACTTTCAATATATTGTTGAAGACAATCAAAGTTACAGAATAACCTTGAAACTATGAATACTAACTATGAGAAAATGATTTCTAGATCTATATCACTAACTATGCCTTAGGATTTCGTTTATACACCAAGAAACCCTAATGGGCTTACAAAACGCGTCAAGTGATCAATGCATATCTATTCCTAATATATCTAATGCATATCACTTTAGCAGTACTAACTATTAATACTAACAGTACTAACTATATAACTAACAGTACTAATAAACTGACAGTACTAACACTTTGTACTGGCAGCACTTACTATTAAACTAACAGTACTAATGACTTAGACTATTTTCTCTAGTCTTCAGCAGGAGCACAAACTTGAACCAACAACATTAAGTAGTTGTAGATTGCCCGCTAATTACCTGAACAATTTTTCCGACTACGTTTGAATCTCGATAAACGTGAAAACGTCATCAAAACTTATCCAAAAATCATCGTTTTTTGCTTTGTTTTCAATCCTTTATACCTGCAAGACATAATAACACATACCAAACATATTTGCAATATAATTTCACATATTTTATGGTTATTAGTCCATATTAGTGTGTTTTCGGGGGTTAAAACGATGTGTGTTTTAGCACACATCATAGAGACCTTAACTTAAATGTGGCAAGTCAAATAGAGTCGTGGGATTTAGTATTGAATGATATATGACCTTTTGATGTAGGGTAATACTTGCTGGAAATTATAGCTTTGGGTCACGTACATAAAATGAATTTTCTATAACAATGGATTAATATATGAGGTATAGGGCCTACATATTTGGAAAGTAGACTCAAAAATGCTCAACCTAGGCTTTTGAACCAAGTAATTCTGTTAGAAAATGAGCAACTTATGGCGGTTGAAGTTGGAAAAGTTTATGTGAAACCTAACAGCAGGTGTGAATTTTGTTTTGAGTAAACCGACACCTAAAACATGTTTAAATGAATCTAGGACTTGAAATATTGAAAGTAGATAAGTTTACCTACATTTAGAGAGTTTAACGGATAAAAATAGGCTTAAAACGAGTTAGATACGCTCAAATGAAGTTAGGGTTAAAACTTAATAAAACTTGTTTTAGAGTCTAAAAATTGTAAAGTGTTTTATAATTGTTTTTCTAAATTTTTGACTTGTATAACTTATTAAAACCCTACAACGAGTATATAAGGGTGATATAACCGATGACATCAAATAACGTCTATTTTATAACATCATTTATCCCATGTAATTAACCCATTATATATAAAACCACTAATCTTGCCATGCCAAACACAGTACATGCAAGTCAATCCAATCAACCACTCAAACACCAAGCAGACGACTTCAATCGCTCTTGGATCATACCAAATCCTTTTTCCCTCTAGCTCAGGCCATGGATACCTACAAGTAATCCTCCTGACTAGGCAATAATTCCTTCCACTAAACAGGCCATGGATACCCGCAAGTAACCCACCTGACTTAGTCCCTACATCAATATCATATCACATAACATGTAGCACATAACGCATATCAGTCACATAATAGTCCGTGCATTTACACTAACACATAATCACAGCAATTTAAAACTTAGTTAAACACTTGCATCATTTCCTTCCCAAGTTTAAAACGCAGTAAAAAGTGGGACTGTGTAACTCACCTGAATGCTCAAAACGCAACTTCCAATTCCTATCTCGCAACTATACAAATAAATAAACATGGTTACACGCGACCAAGCTAAAAGCTCTAGTACATGTAACACACATATGATGGATGTATAAGAGTTTGATTAGCCATCATGGGTCACCCCGACACCATGCCCAACCTTAACCACCTCATTAACACATTACACCAGTTAACTACAATTTATTTGGAAACGCAGAATTTTAGTGTATCTTTACTAACTTAAAAACCTTACTTGCTGACCTTCATAAATTATACCAAAAATCATCTAGGTTCATTTATGATTTTACTAACTACCTTGTGATTCCCAAGTACTTATTACATGTGCAACTATCCCAAATAAAATCAAACTTCAAAACTGTCCTAATTCAGATCTGATTGCACACTAAAATGTATGGCCCTCATTACCATACTTAGACACACAACCAGAGGCTAATCTTCTAGGGTTTCTTTATATACATATTGAACCTAACCACTGTTGATTGGTTAACCTTAATTACACTTTTAAGTTAGGGTTTTACCCTCCCAAACATGACCTAATTCAGACCCGTATTTACTGTTTTGACAACTTTTAGTGTAATCAATATTTGAATGACTTCCCGAACTCAAAACGACTTGAGGCTAGATTTTTTGAAAAATAGATTCCTTGGGCTACTGTTTAGACACCAGAAACACCCTAAAAATCGTTACCATCATGGAGATATCATCTCATTAACACAGCCCTAATTCTGCAAAACCCTAAATCAAGATCTAACGCAAATCGAAACGCACCGTTTGCATAATCATGCTTCTAAATTATCCCTAAACACAATATGATCATAAAACTCTATATACTTACTGAATTTTTATAAACCCTAAGATCCATCACATTACATGTTACATGAATGCAAGAATTAAACTAGGTTAAGGATACATACCTCTTGATTACTAGCTCCTAACACAAACCCTAGCAAAACCTTAGATCAAATTCTTGTTCTCCTTGTTCTTAGGGATGGAAGTCGACTCAAAGGGATATGGGGGCTGAATGAGTCATTTTTTTAGCTTATGGAACCCTTATCTAACTAACTAGAATCATAATCCTAGTCAAACTCCTAAGATAAGGCCCAAAATCTCTTTTTTTTCCTTTCTTAGGTCGATTTCTACATATACATACTTATAATTATTTTATTTTTTTCTTTAATTATTAATTAAGTAATTATCTTCATTACCTTAAGTTTTTATAAAAACTTAAGCTAATTTGGGTAAACCTTTTTACATAAATGCTACTTACTAAACTTTCTAAAAATAACTTTTTATTTTACATTTCACTTTCTATATATAGAAAGTCTACTATAAATAATCCAAATTTCACTCACTTCACTTATTTCCAACATGATACGTTTCCCATAAACGCTTAACACAAAATCATCCAACTATTGATGTAGCATTGCATGCAATACGCCATTCCTTTCCATTATCACTACACGTGAACAAATGGAATACTCATCACCAAACACAAAGGCACTCATAATGAGATGATCATACATCTCAAAATGATATCATACAGCTATTCAAACCACTTAGCACACATATATAACACATAGCACACAAGAAATCACACAAAATGAACTCTTAGCCATTTCTAAAGGTATCACCAACCTGATTAATTCATGGATATCACAGCAAATATGACAAGATTTCGTATGATAAAGCTTATAATGACATGCAACAAAAGATCGAACGGTTGCAAGCTCAGTTGGGAGATCTCAAGGGTAAGAGTAGTGATACTCAATATGTATCAAATACCCTTGATCCGGTGTCTTAGAAACTTAAAGATGAGAATGTGTCACTAGAATTTCAGGTTCAAATTTATGCAAAAGAAAATGAACATCTTAAGACAACATACAAGAACCTGTTTGATTCTATCAAAGTGACACAAGCTCAGACCAATTCAATAATTGACTCTTTTCAAAAACAATTGTATGACACCATCTATGAAAATGCTAAGCTAAGAGCCGAGTTATTTGATAAGATTTCTGAACAAAAAGGCACCAAAAAAGGTACGAGAACGAATACTATGTTTACAAAGCAATCAATCTTGGGAAAACCACCTTTTTCTTTTTATAAACCAAAACTTTATTCTGTCACTTCTTCTCCAAAATCCTCGGTTCTCCCCAAAGTTGATAAGACGAATGCTTTGTCCAAACCAGTCACTTCAAACTCGGCACCTTCCACATGAGAATCGAAAGTTATGCAAGATGTTAATGTGATTGCCGCTAGAATCTTTAGGACTAATCCTTCTAAGAACTCTAGGGTAGATAATGTTGTTCTTAACAAACCCGTTAAAACAAGCGTTAGGATAAAACCAATCACTGTTTCACAACCAGATGTTATTCATAAGCAACAAGCTAATTCTGACTCAAACGGTTTTTCTTCTACCAGAGTAAACAACATTGCTAAGACTAAAAGACCACATCCTAGGAACAATTCTAATACTAATAGGATTCCATCTAAGTCTAAGAGTAGTTGCCTCTCGAATAACATCGAGAAAATAGAAGAAAACCGTAGGAATTCCCAAATTCCTAAGAATCAAAGCACATGTCATCTGAATGTAATAACATTACGCTTGCCATTTGAAATGCTAAATCCAAAATTGTTTGTGTTATGTGTAAGCAATGTTTGGTTACTGCCAATCATGATGTCTGTGTGCTTAATTATGTGAATGGCATGAATTCTCATGCTGATAACCAAAGTGCCAATGTCTCAACACGTGAAAATCTAAAGAAACATAAGGCAAATGCCAAGAAATAGAAGGAGTTAGGGTCCAAAGGAAGTCTTGCTTCATCTAGGCCTAGCAAACCTAGAACTTGTCTTAGGTGGATTCCAATTGGAAGAATTTTTGCCATGTGTGGAAAATTAACTGAATCCAGTAACACTGAGAATAAGTCTGAAAAATCTGTGTGTGACAATGCAAGTACCTCTAATCTCTCGGAACCATCAAGCAAAGGGTTTTCGAGTTCTACTTCTCTTCTTGGCAGGTTATCAAGACTAAGGAAACAACATACTTCTATCTATCTGATTGCTATTCTCTAATCTCTAGGTCAATGGCTTATGTAAAATTCAATACATAACCCGGTCCTCAAAGAAAAGGGGAGTGTACGCTTTAGTGTGCTTTACCTTTAAAAGAAGAGAAATCTTCTTGTTTTCAAAACTGTTGAACACAATTTTTCAAGAATTTCTCAAAAGGATTTTCAAAATCTTTCAAAATTCTGTGTTCAACACTCCCTTCTCATGTCGCTTTCAAAATTTGAATCATTCTTTATAAGTGGATCAATTTTTGAGGGGGAGCTTTTTAGAAACTAAGTTTTTATGCTTTTAGACACATCCTCTCATATCTTCTTTTTTGTGTCTAAAACATTACACATTTGTATATATTTATCAGAAAAGAAAAATATAAAAATAGAAAACCTATAAAAGCAAAATATAAAATCAAAAAATTTCAAAAATATAAAAAATAATCTTCTTCGACATGTCTCTCGACAATCGATAACATTTGCGCACCTAGAAATGTAGATTAATATTAATACAGGTGAATAAATGAAGTTCGAGCGAGGGTTTCAAATGCTTTCAAAACATGTCCTTTCACCTTTTTCTTGATGACTTCTAAGTAAATGTCAGCTTAGGACTCGGACCCCAAAGAAAGGAAAATGTTCATTTATGTACATCTATCCTAAACAACGGGAAGTTTATATCTTCTCGTGTTGATAGTGCATATAGAACAATCCAAGTTAATGAATGCCAAGAGAAGCACTAAGAAATGATAATTAATACCATTAACATTGATATCATTATTTTGTTTGAGCATAATTTTTCAAGAATATATTCAAAAAGAAATTTCCAATTCTTTCAAATTGTGTGCTCACAAACTCTCACTCCAAATTTTCCGACTATCTAAAATTGGGGGGAGTTAATAATAACAGAGTACATTCTGTATGCACACCGTTCTCCTAAGATATAGGAAGACACATGTGGAATTCCTGACACTAACTGTTTTTAATTCACTAATAAAAATCAAAAATTGTCACCACAAATGCAAATTTTTGAGGGGAGAATAGTGATTAAAATGTGATCAATACAGATTAATAATGGATACAATCTTCAATCTATAAATGCGTTCCCAAACCTCGCTTGTGCAAAACTCTTTCATAATATAGTGCATATGCGTAGGGGGAGCTTTTTGGTAACTATGGAAACTCTCAATGTGTCTTAAATGATTTCTCAGACATGTTGATTGATTTTTATCAAATGGTTTTATGGATCTTCATGGAAATACCCAAAGACCGACCAACTGTTGTTTCTCAAGGAGTTATAAGGCGGTTAAGGTTAGGTATATTCGTTCCATGATCCAGCCAGAACCGGAGGGATCTACCCAAGAACACTCCTTTAGATAGAGTAGAAGTCCTAGGTATGATTGAAAAAAGGAGTAAAGTGAGAATAAGGGAATAGTGCTGACTAAGATGGAGCTAGTACTGGAACAAACCCAACAAGATACTAGTCATGAAGTTTCGGTAAGCACTGAAGGGGTTGAAGAATGAAAAAGAATTGTACGATTAACGGGGAACTGTGGTTATTATAATCGTATTCGACAAAGTGACAAAGACACTCTCATCCATATATGTTTATCACTAACCTATACTTGTAGGTTTCCACGGTAGCAGCTTCTAGTCCATGTCGAGTCAAGATTCAAGACCTCATGCTCAATCGACAAAGATAAATACATGATAAAAGCTCAAGCACATGTGTCAAAGTCTTCCGCAATCTCTGATGTACAACACTCCCTAAAAGGAACATTTTTGACAAGATTGCCGAACAATAACAAAGATATATCTCATAAGTAGATCAAGTACTACTCCTTCCATGATGTGGTACAAGTAATCATGTTAAATAAAATGATGATGGATATTGTTAGCAAGCTTTCAAGACCTTGAGCATGAGGTTGGAGACACAAGATAGCAAGGTGGCATAAAGATTCAAGGATAAAGATTTAGAGATCTTAGTAGTCAAGACAAATCAAGGCCAAAGACTACGATATCAGTATTTTGTCAAAGTATATCAAGTTAAAGATCAAGATCCATGATCACAATCATGCAAAAGGAACTTCAAAAGAATTCCCAAGACAACAAGGTTCCAAGACTCAAGACGTCACAAGAAGTAAAGCCTTATGTGCAATGACCACCCCTTAGAGGGAGATTGTTAGACCTAGTTTGATGTAAAGTGATCGTCATTAAGATTCCCCGAACCTTGTATTAGTCTAGTAAATGTTCTCGAGAATTCTATAAGCTAATTGGGCCTAGTTACGGGCTTTAAAGCCCATTAGATATCAAGCCCGGCCTTAAAAGCCCACTTAAACCCAAGGCTGGCCCAAGTACTTTACTATATAAAGCCCTCTCCTCATGTGGAGAGGGTGTTGCTCATTTTACTTTTATTAATGTGTAGCCATTTTTCTTTGTTATTTTCTCTCTCTAAAACTTCTCTCTCTCTAGAACTACAAGCAAATTCATGTATGTGTTTGTGATTTGATAAGTTAACATGTTCAACAAGTGTATATTGACATTGTGTCCTAATGAGATTTATAATATGATCTTTTTTGGCTTTAGACTCGATTTGTGCACTTTGGTTTTAGTACTCGGAGGCTAGAGCTGACTGACACATTTTTCAATATCAACAATCTCGGAGTGAGATGTCAATAGATAACATGTGTATCTCTATGACAAATGATACAAGTTTATTTTGAGAGAAACTCGAATGGCTGGGAAGGGTTGTGCATTGCATCACTAGGTCCATGAAGACTTTCTTCAATATCAACAATCATCATTGTGATTTTGATAGTTTATGTATTGACCCAGTTTTTGCCTAAGTTGTGTGGAGAGCTGCTTTGTTTTCACCCTTTATCCATAAATTTCTTTTTAATTCTTCAACCCCTTCAATGCTTACCAAGACGTCATCACTAACACCTTGTTGTGATTATTCCAGTGTTAGCTCAACCTTAGTCGGCATTATTCCCTTATTCTCATTCATCTCTAATCATATATAAAAACTTCTAGTTCTATCTATGGAATGTCCTTGGGTAGATCCCTTCGGTTCTGGTTGGATCATAGGACCTATACCTAACCTTAACCACCTTATGACTTCATTGACGTCGTGAGATTAATTGGTTGTTGGGTATAGAGATCGAACCATAAAACCATTGATACCGACATTTTGAAATACTCCCCCTACACACGTGCACCGAGATTCAAAATTGTTTTGCACACGAAGGAAAGAGTTGCACTTAAAGTCTTAAAGATCACATTCTTCTATATAATATTTTAATCACATTTTCTCCCCTTATTTAAAATAATAAAGCATTTAGTATTTGAAATACCAATTGATTAAAATTTATGACATGAAAAGTTCCATGGGGAGAAAAATTATACCACGATATTGCATGAATTCATTTTCTAATAGCTCCCCTTCAACATAGTATGTGAGATACCATTAATTTTTAAAACTTGACATTACAAGGAAAAAAATGATATGACACCACAAATATGTTGACAACGGAGTGAGATATCTTAGTGAACAATGTATATTATTAATTGATATTATAATTTTCACATTTTAATTTCACGAAATGTTTTTGGATACATAAAATTGACATTTATGAGATGTACCCAAAATACATTAAAAGGCTTTGGTTTTAAAAGCTTCCCCTTAAAAATTGATCCATATAAAATGACATTGTAAGTACCATACTTTTTTAAACTTATTTGAGGAAGAGAGTGTTGAAAACACAATTTTAACAAATACCACTTATTATGGAAAGATACCACAAATTATATTGTAAACAATTTGACATTGAAAGTTCTTTTGAAAAATTGTGTTCAACGGTTTTTTTAAAACACATGATAGAAGACTTCTCTTCTATTTGTAGAGTAAGTGCACTGAAGCGTACACGCCCCTATTACATGTGGGTCCGAGTTATGCACTGAAATGTACATAAGTCATAAAGAAAATTTAGAAATGACATGTCGAGAAGATTATTTTTGGTATTTTTGAAATTTTTCTGATTTTATATTTTGTTTTTCTGGATTTTATATTTTTGTATTTCTTTTTGTTGGTTTTATATTTTTTTATTTTTTTTAAAAATATTTATAAATCAAAATAAAGAGAAAAATAAAAATATTTACAAATTCGATGTTTGATGGATCAAGCAGATGCGTTTGCCAGAACCTCCCGTTCTTTTGGAGTCAAACATCTCATACCTAGTCGTCTGACGAGATACTTAAACCTATCCTCCGACAGAGCTTTAGTAAACAGGTCAGCTAACTGGTATTTAGTTTCGATAAAGAATAATTCAACAATACCCTTTTCAATATGTTCCTTTATGAAGTGATATCTGACATCGATGTGCTTAGTAAGGGAATGTTGGACTGGATTGCACGAGATGGCTATGGCTGCCTTTGAATCATAATACATAGGTATTTTGTCAAAGTGAAAGCCATAGTATGTGAGCTGAGTTCTCAACCAAAGAACTTGAGCGCAGCACGCAAATAAAGACACATACTCGGCTTTTACTGAAGACATTAAAGCGCAGTCCTGCTTCTTGGATGACCAGCTGACTAACTTATCACCTCCTAGAAATTGTATGCCACCAGATGTGCTTTTACAAGAATCAAGACAGCCCGTGTGATCCGAATATGAAAATGCTGTTAGTTCAAAACCGGTGTCCTTCGGATACCAAAGTCCCATGTTAATGGTATTCTTAAGGTACCGAAAGATCCGCTTAACCACAGTGTCATGTTTCTCAGTCGGTTTCGCTTGATAGCGAGCACAATAACATGTAGCATGTACAATATCTGGTCTACTTGCTGTTAGGTACATGAGTGCTCCGACCATACTACGATATTTCGTTTGGTCAACCGGAGTTCCACTCAAGTCAGCATCTAGGTGTTTTGTAGCCATTGGAGTACCAATGTTATCACATGAGGTCATACCATGCTTTATAAGTATCTCTTGAGCATACTTAGCTTGGTTTATAAAGATACCAAGTGAGGATTGGTGGATCTGAATTCCTAAAAAGAATTTCAGCTCCCCCATCATAGACATTTCAAACTTGTTGTGCATAAGTTTTTTAAATCTTTTTGAAAGTTTTGGGTTCGTAGAACCAAAAATAATGTCATCAACGTAAATTTTCACAAGCAATATGTCTTCCCCATGTTTAGTTATGAACAGAGTTAGATCAATAAAACCTTTTGAGAATCCTTTATATACCAGGAAGTTGGAGAGTTCATCGTACCACGCTCTTGGAGCTTGTTTGAGTCCATATAATGCCTTCTTTAGACGGTAGACTTGGTCAGGATGATTTGGGTCTACGAATCCATCTGGCTGGTTTACTGATGTGTTTCAAAAGCTTTAAATTTATAATGACTGAAAATACCAATTTTATTATAGGGAAACACACGGGTAAAAGTATAACCCACGTATGTAGTATAATCTTTTTAGGCAAGACCAGGTCATCCACAGGGATTTGAGTAGTATTCTAATAATCAGAAGAGAATAAACTTTAACAATTTTGTAAATAACTTTTTACCAGTGATAATAAAGATGACTACTCGGATAGTTAAAAATAATTCGTAAGTGTTGGAAATGATCTTGAAAATGGAACCTTTAACTTACAAAAAGGATTTCTCGTCAGAAAATGTTTTCACAAATTAACTTAATTAACTCAAGACTTATATTTAGTAGACTAGACCAAATGTGTCACTCAAATAGTTTAGTTACTTATTATATCAAAGCTTATTTTGTTTATCAATTTATGAAAGTAGATTTCTCGACACAGACGATAAAGATCATGGATAAATCTTTAAAACCACATAGATCATAACAGGTCTTTCGACCTATACCGATATGATTATATAATCTAAGATTGATAAGCAAAAACTGATAAGATAGGATACAATAAGATTGCAACATAAGCTTGAGATTAAAGAGATCATGATCATACCAAACACTTATTCATTATCATAACATCACTGAGTAGTCAATGGAGAGTTTTAGGCCTCTCATGGCCTAAGGAGTTCAACACTTATCTTGATTTGATTAATGACTTTATTCTTCTTACTAATACTAGTTTAGAATGTTCTTTGTCGTTCTTGATTGTTTGATCTTGATTCCTCCAAGGATATGGTGTTTATGCTTGAAGAATACTTAGAAGGATGATTGAGTGGAATGGGATGGATATTTAGTAGTTTTTGTAAGTATGAGATTGATTATTAGATGGGATGAAATGGAATGAAATTCGGCCTCTATTTATAGGCTGAGTGAGGGGTGAAAGTGCGGCGCACAAAGAAATTTGTGCGGCATACTTAGTGATTAAATGCGAGGGAATTAAATGTTTAGTGAAGAAGTGCGGCGCACAAAGGAATTTGTGCGGCGTACTTGGGGTATTAATGCAGTAGCATTTAAGTCTTCATTTATTCTTCCGTCAGATGAGAAAGTGCGGCGCACAAGGGACAAGTGCGGCGCACTTGCGGAGTTAATGCGTTCAATTAACTAAGTCTCTAATTCCATTGACTTGAGGAGAAGTGCGGCGCACAAAGGATAAGTATGGCATACTTTCGCACTTTTGAGCTTGATCTTTATCTTTTCTTTGTATATTGTTTTCCTTAGCATATAAATACTTGATTTGTTTTGTTTGAGCTCGGGATATCTTCAAGTGAACCTGTAAGCAATTCATGCTATTAAGTACCGAAAGTTCATGAGAAATGATTAAATATATACGAATAACGCCGCCAAAAACATGTATTATTTGGGCGTTATCATTTACGTACACTTCTTCCTTCAGAGGTCCGTAAAGAAATGTTGTCTTGACGTCCATCTGGTATACTGGAAATGATTTGTGTGCAGCATACGCAACGAATAACCAGACAGCTTCCAACCGAGCAACTGGTGCAAATGACTCTTCGAAATCAATTCCTTCCTTTTGAGCGTATCCCTTAGCTACAAGACGAGCTTTGTTGCGAATTACAGTATTTTCCTCATCATGTTTGTTTTTCCAGAGCCACTTCATGTTAATGACATTTTTGCAGAGTGGTCTGTCGACTAATTCCCATACATCTAATCGATCAAACTGGTGAAGTTCTTCCTGCATCGCTTCAATCCATGCAGAATCAGCCATGGCTTCTTTGATGTTCTTTGGTTCGGTTCGACTCACGGTGAGTGCGAACATACACATCTCGCCATCTGTTTCTAGCTGACGTCTTGTTCTAATTGATTGAGAAGGATTTCCAATGACTTGTTCTAACGGATGATCTTTTGTCCAACGATGTTCAGAAGGATGTCGTTGATAGAATGTATGCATGTTTGACGAGTCAACATATCGAGAAGATGTCTCCCCTTGTTCTTGTACCGGTGTACTAAAGATGTTGATAAATTCGTCTTCGTCAACTTGTGCATTTTCTACTTGAGTTTCTGCTTAATTAATGTTCTCAATGGCAGTGACAGTTGGTACTTGAGTTGGTGCTTGACTTGTATTTTTAGGTGTTGTTTGAATGTTTAATGGAGGTGTATATGCAGCAATGGTTATTGAAGTAGATGGAGTTGTGTGATGTTGTTGACGTAGATTAGGTGCATCAGTAGCAGTTACAGCGGAAGACTTAGACACAACTAGAGTAGTTCCATTGAGTAATTCATTGAACATCGGACTAAATAGCAAATCCAGCTCATTTGACGTTGTTACTGTCTCAGCTGCTTGAGGAACATTTTCTTAACTTTAGGGACCGGGACTTAATCTGTCTTGTTCAAGTGTTGTCGTCGAACATTGTGGAACGGGGTCAGAACTGACGTAATCTGATGCCATCTGAGGCAATTCGTCAAAGTTAACATGAATGGTTTTGACTATCACTCTTGTTATCTTGTTATATACCCTGTAAGCTCTTGACTAATTAGAATACCCTACAAAAATTCATGCATTACCTTTTTCCTTCATTTTATCAATATTTTCACCATCTTTGACGATGTAGCAAAGAAAGCCAAAAATGTGAAAGAACTTAACAGATGGTTTATGGCCGTTGATGATGTGGTAAGGTGTTTTCTCATGTCGAGGAATTACAAGTGAACGATTCTGAGTAAAACATGTTGTTGCAATTGCTTCAGCCCAAAAGAACAAAGGAACTTTAGCGGCGCTTAGCATTGTTCGAGCAGCATCAACAAGAGTACGGTTCCGTCTTTCGACAACGCCGTTTTGTTCAGGTGTTCGAGCAGTTGACATTTGGTGTTCAATCCCTTCTTGAGCAAAGTATGCATGAAGAGTTTTATTCAAAAATCCAGTGCCTTTGTCAGTTCGTACGGTTCTTACTTGAGCATGAAGTCCTTTTTGAATGAGTCTGAGAAAATCAATGAGAACTTTAGGTGTTTTGTCTTTGGACCTCAAGAAGTGAGTCCAAGTGTATCTGGAGTAGTCATCAACAATTACAAGAACATATTTCTTTCAATTAATACTTTCTACCCACATGGGACCACATAAGTCCATGTGTAGAAGTTGTAACCGTCTTTTGGAACTCGAAGTAGTCTTTGTGTGAAAAGACTTTCTTTTGGCTTTCCCCAATTCGCAAGAAGAACAAAGATGATCTTTGACGAATTTTAGTTTTGGAAGGCCAGTCACAATATCATTTTTCGAAAGCAAGTTGACGGTGTCGAAGTTTAGATGTGAGAGACGACGATGTCATAACCATGCGTGTGACGATGTAGCTTTAGCCATTAAGCAAATTAGATTGGGAGTGGATGTTTCTTGAAGGGTAATGGAATACAGATTTATGCCACGAGAGCATGTGAGAAGATCATTTCCCTTCAAATCACGGATGTAACATGTAGACTTCCGAAAAGCAACTTCCAAATCCGCATCGCAGAATTGACCAACAGAGAATAAATTATAATAAACCCTTTTGATAGTAATAGTTCCTTGAACCAGATCTCCATAACCAAGAATCGATGCAATTTTATCATTTCCAAACTTCACCGTACCTAGAAATTTTTCCACAAAATTACTTAGAAGCTTAAGATTTCCCGTCATGTGCTTTGAGCACCCAGAGTCGACGATGAATAGAATTATCTCTATGAGATGCAAAAGAATTAGAAGATGCAAAAGAATTAGAAGACAATTGGGAGCAAAGTACCAATTGGAACACCTATGAGTGCATAGGATCCAAAATATTAGCATTCCTAAGATGGCATTTCCTATACGCATACTAACATTTCACGTGACAATACCTATTGGGGACTTAGGTTTCCTTTTGTATTCCGGGATGGTGTAAACTTATGGTACCACTAACAGCATGTCTTTAGAAAACTTTGCTCAATATAGCTTCCTAAGATAAGCTTCTAGGTTTCTTGACAATGGTATTCTGTGGCAAAACATTTTTCTTAATAGGAGTTGCAACAGATTGGTTCACATTTCGCCTTGGGTTTTCTAGTACTAATGAGGCACACAATTGGTTTTTCTAAGTCCAAGGAATTCACACCAATAATATAAAGAAGAACACACATATCATGAGCACAACATTTCCATAAGAAAAGCAAACAATGTTTTACATTTTACGAGTCCTTAGCATTCAAACTATCATTACATGCAGTTACAGACGTTTTAGTATTTGAAAACTTAAAATTCCTATGGTGGTCTTCTACTTCTTGCTTCTTCCCTTGAATATTGTTAGGCACGACTCTATCTTCCATTCGATTGCTCTTAAGCTGTGGTCTGCTAACACTAGTAGTGCGAATTACTCGTGTAGAAAAGGACACACGTTTGTTAGTTTTCTAATGTATTGAGGCAACTGTGGTGTTCTAGTTTGATTGGGCTTTAAGTGCACTTTATACATTCCTGGAGCAATCACATTTGTGTTCTTTAAAATTGACTTCATATTCTGAGGCAAAATCTGTGCAGTGACTGGTTTTGAAAAATCATTGGACACATTATTTTTGGTAGCTGACTTTGACTTTGAAAAATCTGTCTTTGCAAGAGAATCTAAAAAAATAGCCGGTTTACCTAAAACTGATTGTCTTTGACTTTTAAAAGCATTCGATTGTCGAAAAACTAATGATTTTTCAAACTTAGTTTCCACAGATTTTCCTTTCATCTTTTCAATGAGTTTCTTCAACTCACTTGAAGAATACTAGTAATCTTAAGATCAACCAAGAACAATAAGTGAGATGTGGGTTGGATTGTTAGAGAAAAAGATGA
>BQNB010048960.1:0-40794 GCA_026074375.1 Tanacetum coccineum | reverse complement strand
TATATATATTCTCCTTCCTCGTTCATTCGTTAGAAGGAAAAAAAGATATACATACCCTAAAGTCATACGAAACACAAAACCCTATAAATCCTACGCATGAACTTTCATGCAGAACATTCCATTCGCATGCTAGGATTATTTTTCATTCAGATGCTATATAATACCATTCATATGGATATACATGCATGGTAATACACATGTTGTAATTACATGCATGTCTTCTTTTCCTAGTTGTTAGACAATCTGCCATTATAATCCCATATGGGATTCGATCGTGTGACGATAAGAATCAAAACAAGAACATAGTGTTGGGTTGTTTTATTCGTGAAGGAAGGACTAGCATCCTAACGTATCTCGGTGACGTGTAGTGTATGCACACCATAGAGGTTATCTACTTTTGTAACTTGTTTGGTTTAGCGTGGTGTTTATCTTATACACACGCGTATATTCAAGACGGTGTATTCGTTAATTGCTAAAAGGTACGCGTTCTTGATCCCTTTGTTAATTACATATTCTATACGTGTTAATCTATCCGCTGCGTACTCGTGATCTTTAATAGTTAATAGTTGTAAAAACCCAACAGTGGCATCACGAGCCATCGTATATGAATTTGTAGTTACAAGGAATAAAATTGGACAAATAATTAGGGTTCTTGATTAATTTTTTAAGCCCTTTAGGCGTTTTATGCATAAAGATTCGATCTTTGTGCATCAAGATTCAATCTTTATTGATTTTAAAATTAGACGAATTCTAGGTTGTATGCAATTTTATGATAAAACTTGATGTGTTTAAATTGTTAATTGATCGGTTTTATGTTCATAATTAATTGTTAATTCGGCATCCATGATAAAGACATGCAATTTATCATGGAGCAATATATGATATAAATCTTATTAATTGTTAAAGATTTTATGCAAATATGATGATTAAGAATTAAAACATAGACATTAAATTTATGTGGTTTCGATCAACGACTTTAAAAGCTAGGGAAGACCTTGACTATGTTTTAATGGGGCCTAAAAGTTGCTTAAATTTTATGTGCTATGTGGTATATATTCGTATATCGCTTACGCAATCGATTATGTCGATGAATGTGGCCGGAGTTTTTAAGACGAAGGAGCCTTATATGAATATATACATGTTTTAATTATTAGATAATTTGGATCATAAATTGATATTTGCATGACTTAATTATTAATAGTGATTGTTTTGAATAATTGTATGTGATTAGGTTTAGTGTTATATTGTTTTTATTTTAAGTTTGGACTTGTGAGAAAATAAAAGGGTTTTCGAAAAATTTATATAAAATGATCTAATTATTATGAAATCAAATTTTTGTGGGACTTATTTTATAGTTCATAATGTGTTTTTCAAATTAAAGTTTTATTTTTATCAATGACGTAATTTGCAAAAGTACTACATAGTTGCAAGGACAAGGTTCGAGGAGACTCATCAAGACTTCGGTCCTGTAGACACCATTACCCTATAATACCTGACTACGTTGTAGTTTCATGTATACTATGTAGGAAGTCGCGAATGGTCTAGGGTTTGAATGATTTTTAATCATTCTTTAATCTTTTCCCGCGATAAAAAGCAAATCTTTATATTTAAAGATATGTTGAATCGTCAATTTTAAGGTCTCACTATTTATGTATAAGATACGATGATAATAGGTGATACCGTAATAAATAACTTAATTGAGTAAAAGTTTTTATTAAAATCTATGATACGAAGATGTATGCATGCTTCTTCGTACATATTTGACACGTCAAATAAAATACCCTTTTTCAACTAAGTTGTTGCCATCCAATTTGTAAAAACACTTGTAGATTGCTCTTTACTATGCGTGAGACGTGTGTAGATTTGCAATCTCAAGGTGATTATACGCTTTTCCGTGAGACGGTGAGTGTTACATAATCACTGTTTTTGATTGGACGACTTAGCGTTGTTGTGGTTAGACCTATTAACACGCGGCATAGATGGGATGAAACATGCTTACTAGATATTATTGTAATAAAGTAAGTCCCATATGGTTTAGGAGTTACAAAAGTTGTGAATTATCAATCGTTGATTACCTTTTGAATACACCATCACTAGCAGATCAACTGATGTGGTGGTGGTATGTCAAGTAGGATCCTATCCTTAGAAAATTAATTGTTTATTTGACTAAACATGGGTAGTTAATTTTCTTCAAGGAGTATTATCGAAAATACTAAAATTGAATTTTGCGATTTTATTAATAGTATTAATGCAACGATAAAACCGTAAACAATGGTTTGTTTCTTCTTTGAAGAAGTCAAACTGAGCCTCCTTTCCTTGTAAGGAACATGGAGACTCATTCCTAAAATCTTTCTTGCTCCGGAAAGTTATAAAAGGAACGTAAGAATTGTCCTAATGTAATCAAACTCATAGCAAACTTAAAAGTTAAGTATATTGCATGACTTATATTTTCATATAGATTTCATGGTGAATATTTTGAAAGATATAAGACATATAGATAACTAGAGAATATGTTCTTAAAGCTATCAAATGGTAACATCTTAATGTAAGATGTTTTATGAGTTCTTGATTAGAAAAATACCATTATTACCGCAAAATGGTAAAGGCAAACTAGGATAATATATCTAGTTGTTTGTCTTAATCCAAATTAAGGAGGAAATTGCATGCCCAATTTTCAAGTTAATCAATAGCATTGATGGATAGTCCCTCATCTGCATAGTAGAACTTTTGAAATCCAAGTAAATGTTACTAATTTAGATTTCAAATAGAGTTGGAAATAAATAGATCACTATTTGTTTTCACTGGTTATGGAACACTTGCAATGTTGTCAAATCCAGTGGGAGCATCACGATTTATTTCTGAATTAAAGACATTCATGTGATGCTGTCAAATTCAGTGGGAGCTACAAGGTTACCCAGATTATTTCTTGCTTGTCTTGAGATAATATATAATTTTCCAACTATAGACACTCATGTTTTTAAGGATAGTTGTGCACTATTTCTTACTAAACAAAGTGGTTCAATATCTACTTGTAACGCTAATATCTGTGACACTATCATATTGTCCACATAAACAAACGAACGTCGTGTTGTTTGATTACATGGTATGATGTTGTGCCATGCACAAGTGGGAGAAATCTTTATTGTGTGCAAGGTACAACACATGACAATAACAATATGATTAAAGGTTCTCTTGACCGTAAGGTAAGAAACAATATGTCGAGATATGAATTAAAGACTACTTCAAGTAAAATGTTTATGTGTTTTTGGAATGTCCAAAATAATGAAGTAATCTTAATTGATAGACTACTTCAAGTAAAAGGTTTATGTGCTCTTGGAATGTCCCAAATAATGAAGTAATCTTGATTAACTTGAAATTTTTACTGAAGTCAAGAGTTGGCGTTCAGAGTTACTTTAGTTAAATATGTTTATGTTTAATGTAAATTAATAAACATGAAGTCCTTTAAATGTTGAAAGACTTATAACATAAAGTAAGTTATATCTTCTGGCTATGACATGAACAAAAGTCCTTGAATTGTTCAAAGGCAAAATAATGTATAGTTAACATGGATAGAGTTCTTGAACTAGTTAAAGTCGTATACATTATTGCATGCAAATAGGTTTTTAAATACTATATATTTCAATTTCGTTTGACGCATTTGATAAGTATGTGACCTAAAGAGTATTAAGTTATTTAAAAGATTGTGATAAAGTCTCACAATAAAAATTACTCATAGAATATCACATAGTCATGGTATGTCTAGAGTGTTGAATCAAATTCTTTGGAATTATTTAATTTTGATAACTTAAATATTTTACCTCCAAATCTGTCAAGGTTTAAAATTGAGTATGTCTTGTATATACTCAATAAAACTCCAACCTAGAAGGTTAATAAGACACCATCATGATTATGGAATGTGATGACTCACATTAAGTCTTAAGAAATTGAAGTTCTGAATTTGTTAAAAGTCTTATGAAGAATGACATTAACAAACTAAACTCAGGAACTATCAATGTATCTTGTAATGTCCCTCTACATGCTAAGTAATTATAGAAGAGTCTAAAATTACAAAAAGCAAGTGGGAGCGTTTTTAGATCTTGTAGAGATAAAAATACAAAATACATAACCTTCTAAACACACTAGTGAATATCATATCGAGGCTTTAAATGTTAAACCTTATAATGATATAATTTTCGTTCATAGATCCGCAAGGATACCTCAAATACTTGATTGATAAATGTTATATCAATATTAAGGTTAAAGGTCTGGGGATGTGAGGCTCTTGTGAAGAGAGATACGCCTGACAAACTCGAACAAAGATCTGTTAAGTGGATCTTCAAGGATATCCAAAGGAAACCAATGGTTTACTATTTCTTACTATCCCACCTGAAAACAAAATTGTTGTTGCAAGGTATGCTGAATTCTTTGAGAAGTGTCTCATAAGTCAAGAAATCAGTGGGAGGGCGGTAGATCTTGAAGAAATTCAAGAAGAAGAAGATACAACACCTTCTGAAATCACTAGCAACATTCCTCAAGAGGTGGAGGGTTTTGAACCACCACAAGAGGAAGTGATTCTGATTCGTAGGTCCGAAAGGACACATCGAGCTCCATCAAAACCGCTTATGTCTAAATGTAGAGGTGGAGGATCATAGGTCCTAGGATCTTAATGAAGCCACTAGCTAAAAAAGCCGCATGTTAGATTCAATCTAATAAGTGATGAGACGCTATGAATGCGGAAATACAATCCATGATGGACAATATGGTATGGTTCCCGGGTCGATCTTCTCTTCGGTTGTAAGACCGTTGGAGTAGGTTGCTTTTAAGAAAATACGACACTTACAAAAAAACCATTAATGGATGGATTGTACGACGACTATAAAGCTCGGTCTAGTAGCAAAGGTTACCCTCAACTTCTACTGGGTTGAATATGAAGAAACGTTCTCACCTGTTGCTGACATTAGACTATTATAGAATTTCTCATATCTATAGCAGCATACTATATAAATGATATGTGGCAAAAATGGGATGTTAAAACAAGCTTTCTTAAATGTTACCTTGATGAAGACATCTATTGGTGCAACCTGAAGGTTTTTGTTGATCCTAGACATCCAGAAAGTAGCAAGCTTCAGAAGAAATCCCTTTATGGTCTTAAGCAAGCATCAAGAAGCTGGAATAAAAGATTTGATGAAGAAATCAAAAGGTTTGGTTTTGATCAAAATCTTGATGAGCCATGTTGTTAGCCTCAAAATAATGAGTCGAACAATGGAAGTTCGTTCATAACTATATTAGGTCTCGGTCATTAAATATTTATACGTTGTAATAGGCTACACGGGTAAACGGGTTCTTAAATGTAATCTAACCGGTCACGTGTATCGGGCGAAAGCCCAAGTAATCCCGAGCCCGGCCCGTAGAAATACCAAGGCATGAAAGCCTCTTGGTATTAAGTATAAATACCCCTCTCCAAGTATGGAGAGGGGGTTGGTTCTTGTTAATTCTCATTTGTAATTTTGCAAGTAATCTTCCAATCTTTTTCTTCTCTCTACCTTTCTCTCTCTAACTTCTCTCTAAACTTCTTCCATTTTATCTCATCTTTATTTCTTGTGTTTCAATATGAAGTGAAAGTGTTATATTGGTGATGACATTTGGTATCAATCGCCACGGGTGGGTTTAGTATTTTTGTTGTGACAACTTATTTTGAGCTTATTTGGTTCGTTTTTTTTTAAAAAAACTTATATATTTTTTTTTTCACTTGTCTCAAACAAAAAAAAAAAAATTCTCTACGTCTATTTTTTTGTTTTTTTTTCAATAAGTTAAGAGTGAGTATTCATTATAGTAAACGTTGGGCCTACTGCTTATTCTTATAACACGTTTTTGTTCTTTATTTTTCATTTGTTTTGTGTCTCCTCACATCAAACAACATCTTTGTGTTGTTTTTGTTACGTCTACTGTTTTTCTTCTTTCTTTCTTTTTCGGTGAAAACTTGATCACTCGAACGAGGGAAAACTTAGTGACATCGAACTAGTGACCATCGAACGAGGAGCATCGAACAAGAGACCATCGAACAAGAGACCATCGAACAAGAGACCATCGAACGAGTGTTCTTTGCTTCGATCGAACGAGTGTTTTTGTGTTTCGATCGAACGAGTGTTTTTAAGATTTGGATCGAACGAGTGTTCATTGTTTCGATCGAACGAGATTCATCCTTGTTTGATCGAACGAGTGCATCTTCCATTACCATCGAACAAGCTCTTTCGAACACGAGACCATCGAACGAGTAGAAAAACGATCGAACGAGTAGAAAAAAAAGAGGATCGAACGAGTTCCTAACTTTTACAACCGAACGAGCTCCAACTTCTTGCACCGAACGAGAGGAATAAAACCTTGAACCAATCTAAAACTCACAAGAACACAAAATCTTAACGTTTTTAACGTGTTTTCGGTTTTCGGTTTCGAGTGTCGGTAATCTACGTGACTTATAACATATACCGTTCCGATCGTGTCGTCGTTTCGATCAACGTGGTATATTTAGATTTTACCGACGATAACCGTACGACTCCGCGGGATTAAAATCATAAACGTTCCATTTTTTCTCATGTTTATCAAAGTTCAACAAAGATGACATATGAACAGAAGTAAAACGTGTGCATTTTTTAACATATTTCCAATTTTACATTTATGGCCCCTCAACTTTAAAACAATTTTTTTTACATTTAAATTTTAACTTGCTTATATTAAACTTTTGTTTTTTAAAGCAAGATTAAAATATAACCTTTTACTTTCAAATTTTTTCATTTTTTTTTTCACTTTTAAACTTTTAATTTTTGTTATTTTTTAGTTTTACATTTTAGTTTTTCAAAATTTTCAATTTTAGCCCTTTCGTTGTAAGAAATTTCACCGTTCATCGTTTTTGCTCAACAAATCGTTAACGAAAGTTCAAGTTCTTCAACGACAACAACGATTTCAACATCAATTCATTTTTGTTTTACGGTTTCTTCTTGATTTTGTAAAATCCCGCGAAAGATACGATTTTTTTTTCTCGGTTTTAATCAAAGATTTGTAAAATCCCGTGAACGTTAATTGATTCAAATCCACAACAACAATCACTTTACCTGCTTAAGATCCTACAAATCATTTTCACTTCAATTCACGGTAAAATGGAAACGAAAGATACTTTATCTTCGTGTTCTAATTCGGAAGAACCAACAAGATGCAACAAAAATTAAACAAGACACAATGCAAAAGAAAGTTGCATGGTATCTTTTCGAAAACTTCATTCACACCTCAAGCATCTTTCACACGACAACTTAAAAGGAACTCAAATCGAGTCTGGATTCAAACGTGCATTTGCAACACTCTTTGGTCAAGATGTTGAAACTTTTATAGGCACAATGTTCCTAAACTTGATCAGTTTATAAAAACAACTTGACAAAGAGAGAATTACAAGAGATTGGATCCACAGCTGCTCTTTTATTGTACGGCGAGAGACAGTTTCAGATAGTTCATCAAGTCACGGATTTATTTGGATGATGTATATGTTGACCATATACCAACAGAATTCCTCAATAACAACTCGACTCGAAATTCAGAATTCCGTGACACTACTGATGTCCAACACATGGAAGCTGTTAAGAAGTCGATTGAACGAAAGAGCAAAGCATAAAGAAGAAGTATGAAAGCAGGGTGATGAAAGACAGATTTCAGACAACAGAGGATAAAAGGTTGATACGGGGAAAAAGCAGTGGGAGCTAGTTTGGTTTAACATAGAAAAGCATTGGTCAGAATCCAAAGAGCAGATACAAGCAGTTAGATCAGGAATGATGGCACACGTACATGCAGTGATGCAGATAAATCAGACCCATAAATAAGAAGAGCCTTGGTTAGGTACAAACAACTGCTGACAACAATATCTATGGCTACTGGAACAACAACATACTGAGCACCTGAAATCAATAATGAAGGTAAGTTGACCAGAATGTTGAACAAGTCCTGACACATGTCCCTTGCCTTCTAAATCAAAGATAATCACACAACCTGAAACTCTCAAATCAAAAACAAAAAACACTCTCAAATCAAAAAAAATCCCCCGAATCTGAAAATATTCGTCTCAAAAAGACCGTTGCCCAATTTCAAAAAGATTTTTTAAGAATGGAAGCACATTGTGTTAATCTTGAACTTAAATATCAAAATCAAGCTTTAAAAGAAGGGCAACATGGTCAATTTTTGAAAGTAACAAGTAATGAAGCCAAGGTTAAACATGACATAGATGTAATTGAAACAATAAACATCGAATTGGAACATAAAGTGGCTAAGTTACTTAAGGAAAATGAGACTTTGAAAAGGCATTACAAAGAAATGTTTGATTCTATCAAGACAATAAGAGCTAAGAACATAGAACACACAACTTCTTTATTGGCAATAAGATAATTTTCAAAAGAAAGCTCAACTTCAGGAAAAAGGTTTGCAATTGCAGCATTAAAAAATGAGTTAAGAAAATTAAAAGGAAATAGTGTGAATACTAAGTTTTCAAAATCATCAATCTTAGGGAAACCGGCTTTACAACCACGTAGAAACCAATCAGTTGTTAGACAACCGACTGCGTTTAAGTCTGAACGACCTAGTCTTATCAAAGCAACGTGTTTGCCCACCCAAGGTTGATGTCAATAACGATTTGTCAAAACCAGTCACTACACATTATTTGCCTAAGGAAAAAGAATATGTTGTTGCAAAACCTCATCACATGATTGCACCTGGCTCATCTAGGTATAGCTCAAATGACATGGTTCATAATCACTACCTAGATGAAGCTAAGAAAAAGACACAAGAAAGTTGTAGGAATTCAGAACCTAGTGTGATGCCTTCTGCTAGATCACAAAGCACAGCAAATGGTAGCAAACCAAAACCTAGAATCAATAACCAAAAGTCTAGGAATTGGCCTGCATCTAAGAGTAGTTGTGTCACGACAAAGACGTGCCCATAGCAAACACTCAAGGAATTCTAGAAGTTTTTTTTTGACTACAAAACATATTGTCTGCTCAACATGTCCAGAAATGGTCTTAATGAAAATCATGATTCTTGTGTCACAAAATTCAGATTGAATCAACTCACGTGCTAAGGTTCCATCCCATAAGACAACAACGAGATACAAACCCGTAGAGCAAACAAGTTTTGCAATGAAACCAGAAAGACAGATCCCAAAAAGACACATGTCTTCAATCAAAAAGACTTTCGTTGTTCATGAGAAAACAATGACTCCTAGATCTTGTCCTTATGTGGAGAAACCGACGGGTAATATTTTTTAAGACAGTTGGTCCTTAGTGGGTTTCCAACGGAAAGATATTCACTTCCAGCACAACCAAGGTTGCCAGTGAACCCCAAAATGGTTCAAATGCAGATATCACTAACCAATATGAAAGCGCACAAACTCTTGATGTCAGTGCAGGTACTTCTAACTTAAGTGCAGGTACATCTTTCAATCCTAAAAAGGAAGGACTTCGAGTTTGGTTGCTGAAAAGACTGATATCTGAGAAACCAGGGCTGTTCAAAGGAATTTTCATCTGAATGACTAAACAAATGGACAGTCTGTTCACAAACAGTCAAGTCCTCGCTCCTCCACACAAATTGGCTTCTGATCAGAACAGTTTCACACTCGGAATTCACGACCACAGCAATGAACTGTCACGTTCAAAGCTGGTTCCAAAAGTTGTTCCTCCAGCAGACAAGACAGCTACATCACGACAAGAGTTGGAATTACTATTTCACTATCACATAACAATGCTGAGGTCAACATGTAAATATTTTTTATAAACAAAAAATATATACAAAAATATAAAATTTCAAAAAGAAAATACAAAATCAAAAAATCAGAAAATGTTTCAAAAAAAAAATAATATTCTTCTCGACATGTCTCTTGGAATCGATAACATTTACGTACCTAGAAATGTTGATTAATATCAACACGGGCATGTAAATGAAGTTCGAACAGGAGTTTCAAAAGTTTTTCAAAACATGTCATTTCTAAGTTTTCTTAATGGCTTATGTACAAATATCAGTACGTAACCCGGACTTCAAATAAAGGAAAGTTTATCTAAGAAGATAACTTATCCTAACAACGAGAAATTCAACGTTTCTCGGTCTTGAGCTGTTCTTACAAGACATTCAAAGTTTTAAGCCTCAAGAAAAGGATAGTGACGCAAAGTGCGCTTACAACCCTTATAAGAGTATGGAAAGAAGTCTTCTCATTTTTTAAATGAGTCAATGTTTGAGGGGGAGCTTTTCTGAAAAACAATGTTTTAATGATTGTTGGATACATCATAACATGACAATTCTTATGTATTCAACACATTATAAAAGGTCTTAATAACATCTACGGAATAATAATGACTATTAAATAGATTGATTGTTATAAGATAATTAGGTGGTTGAGCATAATTTTTCAAGAATTCTTCGATGACAATTAATAATCTTTCAAAATTGTGTGCTCAACAATGCTAACCCTCAATTTTATATTCATTTTACAACTTGGTATCACTGTTTTTGGTGTCAAACATATGTAAAATCGAGGGGGAGCAAGTTTATGTTCCATGTAATTCATGCTAAGTAAAAGTTTTCCCCATGGTATTTCAAGACAAATTTTAATCACAAAGTATTTCAAAAACTAAGTGAATTAGTATTTAAAATAAGGGGAGAAATGTATATAAAAATGTGATCTTGAAAATAATAAGTGATCTTATCGACTCAAAGTGCTTGATACTCTTCAAAAAAGGTTTTATGGTTACGATCTCATACCCTACAACATCTTATTTCACGACGATTCTGAAGTCATAAGGTGGTTAGGTTAGGAATTAGTCCTATGATCCAACCAGAACCGGAGGGATCTACCCAAGGACACTCCATAGTTAGAAATAGCAGTCCTTAGGTATGATTAGAGATGAATGTGTATAAGGGAAGAATGCCGACTAAGATTGAGCTAACACTGGAACAATCACAACAAGGTGTTAGTAATGACGTCTTGGTAAGCATTGAAGGGGTTGAAGAATTAAAAAGAAATGTATGGATAAAGGGTGAAAAGAAAGAAGCCCTCCACACAACTTAGGCAGAAACCGGGTCAATACATATGCTGTCAGAATCACAATGTTGATTGCTGACATTGAAGACGACATCATGGACCCAGTGATGCAATGCACAACCCTTCCCAGCCATTCGGGTTTCTCTCAAAAGAAACTTGTCTCATTTGTCACAGAGATACACACGACTTCTATTGACTTTCTCACTCCGAGTTAGTTAATATTGAATAGGTGGCAGTCTGCTCCAGCCTCCGATTACTCAAACCAAAACGCACTAATCGAGTCTAGAGCCAAGAGATCCATTAAATAAATCTCATTAGGACACATTCCATTACTAACACTTGTTGAACACCAATAAGTTCACAAGCTGTTAACAAGAGTCCTACGCATTATCCTTGTGATTATGCCAGAACATTCAGAGTGATACTCTTTAGTATTCACAATGACGAATGGAAATCCTTCCAGTGTCATCATCAAACAGCACTGCGGTAGGTGACTTGCGAGATTCTATATGAATCAAGCTTGTGTCAACTGGATATCGATAAAGGTCCAGTAAATGAATTGATGACATAATCAGAAAGATAGTAACTATCTGATTCACTCTTACCGTGTTGTCTGCTTTGAGATGTTCCGGTAATGAGAACTAGCAAGCATGGCAAATCTAATACATCTGTGTTAGAAGACCCTACGCTTTGAGCTGGAAACCCTGTCAAGGAGATTCTTTGAATCTACCTGATCACAGGTACAGTATTTATACTGTAAAACGGTCCTACGGAACCGGAGGTTAATCTAACCAAATCCGGACGAATGACAAAGCCATATTCGTCCACCCGCTTTATTGCTAACTGTTTTATTTCAGGATACATAAAGATGGAGATGGTGATGCCTCATTCCAGCTGAAGTCGGATTCATTACCACATGCTCATGCTCAAACTACAAAGACATTCTATAAGCATCAAGATTCAAGAATCATGAAAGCTCAAGAATTAAAGACAAAGACTTCCGCACAAACTCTGATATACAAGATCTTCCTTCAAAGATATCAAGTCTATCAAGGGAGATTGTTAGCAAGCTTTCAAGATGATGCAAAGTATGAGCATGTTGGTCAAGACACAAGATCGCAAGGTGGCAAAGACGATCAAGACGGAAGGATAAAGATTTAAAGATCTCGGACAGAAAAGATGAAGTCTAAAGACAATGACAAAGGCTCAAGATCAAAGATCACAAAGCATGAAGGAACAAGCCTACAACGTAGACAAAGACAAAGATCACAAGAGCTTAACGACAAAAGCAATCTCATTGATCTCACGAAGGAGTGTCACAATGAACTCACTTCGGGGGAGATTGTTAGCCTTAAAATATTAAGTCGAACAATGGAAGTTCGTTCATAATTATATTAGGTCTCGGTCACTAAATTAATATACGTTGTAATAGGCTAGACGGGTAAACGGGCTCATATTTGTAATCTAATCGGTCACGTGTATCGGGCGAAAGCCCAAGTAATTCCGAGCCCGGCCCGTAGAATTACTAAAGGCATGCAAGCCTTTTAGTCCTAGTATATATACACCTCACCAAGTAAGGTGAGGTGGTTGGTTGATTCATTTCTTGTAAGATTTCATTTTCTAATCAACCCACTTTTTCTCTCTTTCTCTCTCAAGCAAATCGCAACCACCACAAACACCACTAATCTTCTTCTTATTTATTTTGTGCTATCAAGACATTAAAGTGAAGTGATTTTATTGGTTCCGACACTATACAAATTGGATATGAATTTTTTTAAGTGGTTTAATAAATTTTATTTTATTATAAAAAGCTAGTTTAAAGTGATTCATAGTGGCAAGGTACGATATACCCTTAGATAACCATCTTAAATTTTTTTTATAACAACCATAATGAATTTTATAAAGATTAAATTTAAGACAATTTTATTTATTATTTAAAATGATTTTTATACTTAAAGTGACTTTCTTAATTTAAATTGATTTTTTATAAAAACATTATTTAATTTGGTCTTTGTAGTAAAGTCGATAATTGGTATAAGAATTTTCGTCTTTCGTATTGATATATTTTTGTGTGTGTTCATTTGTCGTGGTACGTCTGTTGATTTTCTTTCGTTGCGTTTTCACTGGGTGCATATACGTATCCTTTCTTTCAAAGGATTCTTATGTCATTTGATCCATGTCTACTTGCATATGTGGAATCTCCTATATGCATTCTAGCCTTTGACTCGATATTCGTTTGTTATCCTATTCGATTGTTCTTAACCCTTGGAGTTCGTTGATACCGTTGAGTCATGGAAGCTTTGATGTGCTTGTGGGAATGGACCAGTTGTCCAAGAGGAAGTTTGGGATAGTAAGTCATGGGAAGGTAGTTAGGATACCGTTGGAAGGTGATGAGATACTTCGGGTTCATGGTGATGTACTCATGGAGGTCGTGAAAAACCTTAATGAACACAAAGGTGTGAACCATAATTGAGTGATATTTCCGTCGTTACGAGATTCATTGATGTGTTTACGAAAGATATTGTCGATGACCACACGACGACAGTTTAAATTCTGTAAGATTTAGTTCATAGAGCGTGCCAGTTGCAAAGTCTCCATATCGTCTAGCACCCATGGAAATGCAAGAATTGTCTGGACAAAAAAAAAATTAACTTTCCAAGAGTTGCAAGACAAAGGTTTCATACGACCTAGTCATTTTTCGTAAGGAGCACCAGTGTCGTTGGTTAAGAAGAGAAGCATGGAGTGCATTTGAAGTTAGTGTTGGAATTACTGAGGAAGGAGAAGTTGTATGCTAGGTTATAGTTTGAGGAGTGAAGAAATTGGGAAGTACCTACGTCACCATCCCAAGATATGTTATTTCTTAGGATGGGCAGGTTACTTACCTTCGTTTCATCGCAAATTTTATAAGATTTGTTAAACCCATTACTTCCCTACTTAGGAGGATCAGATGTATGGAGTGGGGCAGAACGAAAAAGAGGCTTTCCCAGGACTTTGAAGAATCGATTTGTGTGAAGCTTAATATATCGAATGTCGGGTTGGATGCGTTGAGAGAAAGGGAGAGTGAAACTAGACGAGTAAGAGCAATGTCCATGACTATCCGTCAAGTGTTAAAGGATAAGATATTGGATACTTCGCAAGTGAGACATCTAAGTAGAGAAGCGCTGCAGAAATGTTGCGTGACTGGGACAACAATGGAAAATCGTGAATTTTTTTTAAGATTGTTAAACCCCCTTATTTTCCTAACTGAGAGGAATCAGAAGTATAAGTGGAGCGAGAACAAGAAGTGTCTTTTTAGACTTTGAAGAATGATTTGTGTGATACTTCGATAAAGTGAATGTAGTGGGTGATGCGTTGAGTATAATGGAGAGAGTAAAATCAAGACGAGTAAGAGGAATGATACTAGCAGCCCAAAGTGAGGCGTTCAAGCAAGAGAACGTACTTGTAGAAATGCTACGGGGTTTAAATCAACAGATGGAAAGGAAAGGAGATGAGAGTTTGTACTTTATGGATCGAACTTGGGTTCTATTGGTAGGAAGTGCAATGGATGAGGCCCATGCATCAAGATACTTGGTACATCCGGGAGCAGATAAGACGTACTATAACCTTAGAGACATGTATTGGTAGTGACGTGTAGAAAAGGATATAGCTACATATGTTAGCAATTGTCGGATTTGTTTAAATGGTGAAGGCTACAATGTCAAAGACTTTTGGCTTGCTGTAACAGCCTGAGATACTTGAGTAAAAATGAGATAGAATCACCATGGATTTTATCACTAAATTTCCAAGGTCAAAGTAGTGAGTATGATGTGATTTGGGTGATGGTCGATACACTGACCAAGTTAGCTCATTTTCTAGCTATACAAGAAGATTTCAAGATGTAAAGTTGGCAAGGTTTGTATTGATGAGATAATAGCAAGGAATGGAATTCTGGTAATGATCAACTTAGATTGAGATGGATAACTTACCTCGTGGTTTTGGCAGACACTACAGGAAGTGTTAGAGACGCGATTGGATTTGAGTACTGCTTAGCATCTTCAAGCGGATGGACATAGTGAACGTATGATTCAGACTTGGGAAGATATAATGAGGGCATGTGTTATCGATTTTGGTGTAGTTACATTGAGGATATCGGTGTGCTGCCCAATTTGAAAGCTTTGTAAGGAAGGAAATTAGTCGCCTGTTCTATGGGCAAGATTTGGAAGAGTAGTTTTACATAGTAATTGAGTTAGTACAAAGAGACAGATAAGGTGGTATTGATAAAGGAAAAGCTCAAAGCGGCGAGATATCGTCAAAAGAGCTACGTTGATTATAGGTGTAAGCCGTTAGAGTTTGAGGTTGGAGATCGTGTATTGTTAGGAGTGACGCCTTGGAAGGGTGTATTTCGTTTTGGAAAGAAGGGTAAGTTAGCACCAAGATATGTAGGACCGTTTGAGATGCTTAAAAGAATTAGCCTTGTAGCTTATAGGTTGAGGTTACCCGAGGAGTTGAATTAGCATGGTGACGAGTATGTGTAAAGGGAGAGGTCATGGGTTCGACCCCCATGCCTCCCATTTTTATGAAACATTTTTTTTCTTTTTTTTCATAATTATAAAACAGACCAAAAGAAGCAAATTTAAAAAAATGACTTTTTGTGAATCTAAAAAAATAAGCCAGAATAAGCAGAAAGAAATGACAGATTGCTATTTCTTAAACTAAGAAACAAAAGGCTTAAACTGTTAGCATTTTTAAACTTAATAAGCTAATGAAAAAAAGATAAGATAACAAAACATGATAACTGACTTACAACCTAATAGAACTTGGGAACTAAAATAAGCAAGGAAAGATAAGCAGAAAGGTTATAAAAATTCAATAAGCACTTTGACCAAAAACTAGTAAGCAGACAGCCTAAGGGTTACTTTTGGGCTTATTTTTAAGCACTCAATTAGAACCTTATGGCCATAAGGCTTACATGAGCTTAAAGATTGTCCTAAGGGCTTCTAAAATCAGCAAATACAAATGAATTTGAAAATCAAATAAGCCCTAAAAAGGCTTGTGAAAAGGGTTGTTTTTACTCAACAGCTGCTAATTTTTTTTGGTTTTTGTAAGAGAAAAAAATGGCTTTTGCAGCCCTATCAATAAGCTAGAAAAATAAGTCTAAAAGCTAAAATAAGTTAAAACAGGTAGAAATTGATAACTAGTGAGCTTATGCTCAAAAATTCAGAGTCTAAAAACAAATTTAACTACCTTAATTTTAACTTTGAAAATGGACTTTTAACTTAGAAAATTACATTAACAAACTATCACAGATTTTGAACTAAAAACCACAAGGAAACTGCACTTAAACAAAACTAGTTAACATAAACAACATCTAAACAACATTCAAAAGCAGTTTTAAGAGTCTTAATCAAATAAGCTTTAACACCCCCAAATTCATTACGCAGCGGAACCAACAGTTTGGGTGTTAAGTCATAGCATAACAACATAAGAATATAAAGAACGACTTAAAAGAGACGTTTAAAACATAGCATTGTCCCATTCATGTAAGATCAGAGTCAAAAATTTGGCCACAAGATCGTCATCATACTACATCATAACATAAGTTTTAAAATCATAACACACATTGTTAATAAATATGGAACCAAAACAAGTTTTAGATCATCAAAACATTTCGCGCACTAAATCCATTCCAGCTCCAAGCCATCAACCCCTGAGAACCTGAGGCTAAAACAGCTAAAAAAGTCAACGAGAACGTATGAGAGAAAACCAAATGATATATATGAAAATAAAGGGTGAACACAAGAAAATATAATCAATGAAAACATGTGGGAGAACAAAACACGTTATAATCACTAAAGCATAAGCACATGCCGACTGAAACCATTATCCAACATATTATAAAACATTTAATTCAATACCCCACTACTATATAATATGCAATATACGCTAAAGAAATACTGGAATACAAAAATGTCCTTTAGGGGTGATCGAGCCATGGATGTCACAACACTCAGACAGGGGTGTCACGGCCTAATAGATATACTTAATTCTACTAGCGATCACTCCTTCATAGTAATTTAACCTTTATAAATTATGGGGCCTTTTTTGGCAATAGGTACTATGCAAATTAGTACACAAACGGGACCAGCATACCGAAAATCAATTGTGTTTCAATTTATAAAACTAGCAAGTACTCCGTCGCGGGTTTATAAACCATGTATAATAGAAAAGACGAGCTATGAACTCCCCGTGAGAACAATAAGATCAGAAGATATGACGAGACTCCCGAACGAGCGGGAAGTACCCTAAGCAACCTCCTAAAAGACGTGACGGACTTAGTACGAAGAAAGTAACAATACGAAAAAATTAAACAATTGATCTGAGATTGTTTCCGAGAATAAGCAGTGGCAATCCCACAATAGAACATTCCCCAAGTGCCTTTTTAATCCAAATGACGGAATGACTTATGATCTGGTCTTATGAGGTAAAATAAACACCTACTAATGATTTCGGCTATTAATTCTTATTTTATCAAAGTGTACTAATATTGTTTTACAAATTTTTATACTAGACGTAAAAACTAAGTTTCTGTATTTTAACCTTCGACTTCATTGACTCATAACTCCAAGCTCACAAAGTTCAAAAGATGTGGAAAGCTTTCACTCTTGGAAAGCTATTTGTATCTAGTTTCCAAAAATGCAAGACTCATAATCTACAAAGTTTCATAACTATGTGAAAAGACTGTTTTACCCCTAGTTACATAAAACAGAAAGTTTCCAAAACTTTTACCCTTTACTAAAACGGCCATAAATCCCAAAACATGATAGCAATGAAGGAATGAGGCCAAAAGGTACTAGCTATTCCTAAGATGTAAAACCACTGACCCAATCCTTACAACCTAACCATGTTATTTGCAAAAACCTAGAGTATTAATCTTTTCTAATCATAGGTCCAGATTTGACCTATTTTCTTGTTTTGACCATAACTCCCTCATCCCAAGGAGTTGGTTGGGCATCCAACTATCCTATGATGCCAAGACATGTATCTTTCCAAATGTAATTTAAACATAGGCTCCAAGCCAAAATATTTCTTCTATGACACGTTTTTGCTACTGTTTCAAAACAGTCCTAAATATTTACTCTAAAATCCCCCTATCCAAACATCCAATCCTAACTCTACCCAATCACATTGCAATGCAATACCACGCTCTTTAAACACAACTCATAAATTATAAAACATGCATTTCCAAATTAAACATCCATTTTTAAGGAATCTAAAATCAAAATAAAAATTAAAGATATAAGAAATAGAACTTAATCTAGAAAGGATTTAAAAACAAGAAAATCAAATCCAACAAATGCTTTCTTCTTGTTAGGGGCTGAGTTAGACCTACTCCAACACCCACAATCTTGACTCACAAGGGTTTAATACACCCTAAATAACAAGAACTCAAGATCCAACCTAGTCTTGATTAAAATCTTCCATTAAAACTTCAATAACTTCTTCAAAACTTCAAGAATAACTACCAAAAACATTGCAAGCAACTTAAGGAATATGTTGTGAATGGCCAAAAAGGAGTAGAGAAATTTTGCAGAAGTGGTGGTGGTAGGGGAAGGGTGTACGGAAGCAACAAGGGGAAGAGAGGAGGAGAAGATTTTTTTTTGAACTATGTGAAGGAAAAGTTTGCATGTATAGAGATATGGAATGAATGATGACGTTTATAGAAAGTGTAAAAGGGTTGTGTGTGGAGAAGGTAAAACCGGCCATAGGCCATAGATATAGGGTGATTTTATATTATTTTTTTGATTTTTTATTATTGTATTTAATTTAAAAGTGTGGTGAAAAATTTAGTTAAATAAAAGGTAAGGTTTAAGGTAAACGCGAGTTTTAAGCAAGAAATTTACGTAGACGCGAAACACAACGGAAAATGACAATGATGTAAATTATAATCATCGGGGAAGTATTATGAGAATATTAAACCACTTAAGGCACGAAGACGGAATAGATTTCCAAATACGGCTCACTTAAAGCTGAGAACGGGAAATTCTTACCAAATCGGGTAAACGTAAAATTAACGACTTTGCTTAAGAATAAAAATAGAAGTAAAGTTTGGAATAAATAGTGACCTTAAATACGGAATGTTACATCCTCCCCTCCTTAAGGGAGCGTCGTTCCGGTGCTCGATTCCTTTTTCTCGTCTTCTAATTACTCGAGAAAAGATGAGGGTAATTTCTTTTGAAGAAATCTTCTCGCTCCCAAGTATATTCCGGACCTCGCCTTGAATTCCATCGAACTTTGACAATGGGAATTCGACTTTGCTTGAGCTGCTTCACTTTGCGGTCCATGATTTCTACTGGTTCTTCAATAAAGTGCAATTTGTCGTCGAGTTGGATCTCTTCAAGAGGGATAACCAAGTTTTCATCCGCCATACATTTCTTGAGATTCGAAACATGGAAGGTGCTATGAATTCTATGGAGTTTATCGGGAAACTCCAGCTTGTATGCCACGGGACCAATTCTTTCTATGATTTTGAATGGCCCAATGTACCGTGGACTCAACTTACCACGTTTCCCAAAACGGATTACGCCCTTCCAAGGCGATACCTTTAACATGACCATATCACCCACTTGAAATACCATCGGTTTGCGTCTGACACTAACTCTCGAACTTGATCTTCCAACGTACACACATTCCGCCTGAGTGCATGTTGACCCTTAATTTCACTTCTTAAATCAGTGTCGAATTCTGCCAAATATTTATCCATCACACTGAGCCTTTTCAGGGTTGAGTGTTCAGTGTTAGCCCGGTCAAACATTTGTTGAGTAAGGCCCTTGACCTGGCGATGTAGAGTGTTGACATCCCTTCCTGTAGGGCCAGGAGCAAAAACCTGCCGAGAAGGTCCACTACCCACATAGACGGTACCCGAGAATGGGCGCACAGAATATGGTACCCTAGTGATGGTACCAACAGTATCAGCCTCAGCCTCCTACTCATGATCATCAGGAGTAGGAGCAACTGCCGTATCCTCGGACTCGGTGTCTGAATCTGGTGGTGGTAGGTTGAGGGGATCAGCCTCCTCATAAGGGTTGATGACCTCAGCATCATCATCATCATCATTTTCTTCCTCCATTTCTTCTTCCATCTCTGGATCTTCTTCCTCTTCTTCTTCTTCATCATCTTCGAGTATCCATCCATTCATGTTACCCTCTGGTTGAGGATTTTGGTGAAGTGCAAATCCATTTAAATGGTCAGGCTCGGGCGCGAGTTCAGGTTGCTCTTCTGGATCGTCTTCGGGAAGATCCGCAACATGATTAGGAGGTAGGTTTGCCATGATAATCTGTAAATCACGCAAAATAATTACATAAGGTCACTATATAAAAAATATTATATGAATAATAACTTGTGCAAATATGCAAATGCATGACGATGCTCCATGAACGAACGTGATGATCGATAATAAACCAAATATGAATGATAATATTTGTTATGTATATGAATTACATTTTTATGTAATGAAAGCAAATAAATTTTCAATGCTTTTTGAATAAGCATGATAATCGATATATATCTTAATATATCATAATATTTATCATATAAATAATCTAATAGCAATGCACTCGAAACGTGCATAAGTACTTAAATAGGAATCATAAGCTTGACTTGGACGAGGGCCACGAGAAGTCTTAGCGCATGAAAGAAAGAAAGAAAAAAAAGTTATAGTTTAGGTTTTTGAAAAACGACCTAGTTCTCTATAACCTTAAGCTCTTGATACCAATCTTTAACACCCCCAAATTTACATTGCAGCAGAACCAATAATTTGGGTGTTAAGTCATAGCACAACAACATAAGAATATAAAGAACGACTCAAAAGAGACGTTTAAAACATAACATTGTCCCATTCATGTAAAATCAGAGTCGAAAATTTGTCCACAAGATCGTCACCATACAACATCATAACATAAGTTTTAAAATCATAACACAAAGTGTTTTCAATGAATGGAACCAAAACAAGTTTAGTAAAAACATTTTGCGCTAAACTACATTTGCCTCTCCAAGCCATCAACCCTGATTACCTGAGATAAAACAAGCTAAAAAGTCAACGAAAACGTTGAGTGAATCCATAGAGTTTATATGAAATAAAGAGTGAACACAAGTATTTTTAATCATCGAAAACTTATAGATCAAACAAGTTATAATCACTAATGCATTAAGCTCATGCCACTGAAACGTTAACCAACATATTATAAATATGTAACCGTTTGCCCCACAACTAGGTAATATTGCAATATACCTAAAGAAATTCTCAATACAAAATGTCATTTAGGGGTGATCGCGCCATGGATGTCACAACCCCAGACAGGGCAATCACGGCCCAATAGATCTACTTAATGTACTAGCGCTCACCCATCATAGGTAATTAACAGTGCATGAAATCAGGGGCCTTTTTGCAATAGGTACTTATGCAATTAGTTCACAATCAGGTCCAGCAACCGAAAATTACGTGTGTTCAATTTATAAAACTAGCATGTATCTCCCTTGTGGGGTTTATAAAAACATTTATAAGTAGAAAAGCGAGGCTATGAACTCACCGAGAGAACAATTAGATCAGAAGTATGACGAGTCTCAAACGAGCGGGAAGTACTCCTAAGCACCTCTGATGAGCAAGTAAAGTCTTTAGTACAAAACATTCATGTAAAGCTTATGAAACTTGGATTCAATCAATTTATTTGGTAAAACGGAGCATGTATTCGCACCCCGATAATGTTGTGAAAACCATTAAAGAAGAAAAGATGGGGCTATGAACTCACCGTAAGTGGATGATCACGAGAGAAACCAACAATGAGAAGATGCTCCAAATATTAGTCGAGACCTATAAGCAAGCGCGACTTAGAAATGATTATGATATCATATATAATAGAATAGTTATACACATAATAGTTAAAGAATTCAAAAACTTAAACAAATTGCACCAAGACTAAAACCCCAACTTGGGGATTTTTATAAAGTCAATTGTGTCTAAGTAGAATGTCAACTAAAAATAAACATCTAATAAGTCCTGTCCCTTAATTCCTATCTCCAATTGGATGCGGTCCACCACTTTCATTTTTTCCAATCCTGGACGTAAAAAAAAGTAAAATTTTTCTGATTTTATTAATTTTCAAGATGATGCATAAATCCTAAAACCATAAAAGATATATACATGAGCTTTCACCCCTGGAAAGGCCTTGAAGTCTATTTTCCATAACATTAATCCTCAAACTCCAAATGTTTACCAATTTTTAGAAAAGGACAATTTACTATCGCTAACTCAAAACAGAAAACTACCATTTGCAGAATTTAGCCATAATAACCGGACCATATCTCTCATTCTATAAAAGATATAAAGGTGAGGTTTTCACCCCTGGAAAACTACATGAATCTAGTTTTCAAACAATCAAGCCAATCATCCAACTCATTTACCCATCAACGGGAAAATCTAACTTTTTCTAATCCGTAAGGTCAAAAAAACCAGATTATTAATGAATTTCTAAGTTTTTCCGTTTTACTCATAAATCCTAAACTAAAATAGCAATGAATGTGAGGCCAAGTGCTGGAGCTTCTATAAGATGTCTAGCATTCACCCAAGCTTTAAAACCTAAACTTTTAGTTCAAATACCCTAACATTAACATGCTTTCTAATTGAAGGTCCAGAATTGACCCATGTTCGTATTTTGACCATATCTCCCTCATACGAGGTATTGGTTGTGCTCAAACTATTTCATAATGCTAGGACCTATATATATCTCACCCATAATTTTCATCACATGATCTAGGCCAAAATTTTGGAGAAACAAGAGACTCCGTTTACCTGCTCTGTCCAAAACTGTCTGCTAAATCTATTCTAAATTCGACCCATATTAACCACCCTCCCTAAAATACCTCAACTTATTCATCACAAGGCCAACTATCATCAAAGTACGCTATCTAACAAACATTTTTCTCATTTACACCAATTAATTCTAAGATCATCCATAATCAATGCTTGCATGATCATAATAATCAAGCATCAAGCACATGCATTAACTAGAAAATCAAAACAATAAAGAGGTGTTTGAGGAAGCACTTATAACTTACAATGAGATGCTTTAAAAAGATCAAACACAACCCTAGAGGGTGTTGTGTTGGGCTGCCGAAACCAAAAGGGGAAAACCAAAGAAAACCAAACTCTTTGATATACCCAAAACTTTCTAAATCAAAGATTTATAACTTCATGCATGGTGATTTTTAGTAATTGGAATGGGTTTAGGATAATATTAGGGATGATTTGGTGTCAAATGGGATGGTTTTTATAGAGTTTTGAAGATGGTGGCGGTGGTTTTGGTGAGTCTGCCGTCGACAATAGGGAGGAGAGGGACAAAGAATACGGTTGATCTTCTAAATCTTAGGAGAGTGTGTTTTTAATAGGGAAAAGGGTATTTATATAGGGATAGATATTAGTTAACAAAAAAAATATAAAAGGGATGTGGGTTATGTTGTGGTTCGGCCAGATTTTTGAGGGGGAAGGGAGTGGGCTTTGGTCCATTCCTACTTAACTACTAATACTCTTAAATCTCGGGCCCTAAAACCTTTCCTAGCATGATACTTTTTCCTAAAACGCAATTTTCGTCTAGGTGCAATATAAAACCGGGAAGAAAAACAAAAAATACAAAAATAAAAATAATTTGGCACTCAAGGCCCGTATACGGAGTCATTGGTATCTCGGTTGTTTAAAAAAATGGATAATCTTCAATTGTAAGATTCGTGAGGGTTTTAAAATTGATGATTACAATGAAAATCGATTAAGAAAATAAAATGAAGGATTAAAAATTTAAGATTTAATTATAAATTTGGAAATTCAGTGTGAATGACCCTTAAAACGGGTGTTTAAATTTAATATATTTTTCACAATTAAAATACAGGATCCGTTGATTTCTCGATCGGTAACGATTAAAGATAAAATATAGAATTCGCGAAAGAATTTAATGACGATTTTAATAAAAATCAACTAAAATAATAAAATGAATTATTTAAACTTTAAGGAATAATTATTAATTCAAAAGAAGTAGTGACCTTAAATACGGGGTTTTACACCTCTGCACGCGCAAGATCACTCGCATCTTATGATCGCCCCAAGCCTTCTAGCATCCTTAGCCTCAGGTCTCTATTGAGATCTAGCAGTTCGTGCAAATAACGTGCAACGGCCCATCCGCTATAAACAATATGTTGAGCCGACCAGCCAATAGCTGTCGCCCAGACTGCTTATCGTCTAACCTCATATAAATCTCATATGTGTCCTACCTAACCCTAGTCTCAAACGCTGTCATATGTCGACCCAACTCTGTGTCAGTAAACACCGTGAGTATGTGTCACAACAACATTAATAAACTGGTGCCCCTGCAGTACGGTCTCCCAACTATCTCACCATCGTGTCTGTAATCTCTATCCAACATTCTCTCGGGGATCACCCCTGATCTCCCTATCCATGGCGGCAAAAAAACCATAGTCTGCCCTAAGAAGTCCAGCCGGTCTAGCAGCAGCAGCAGACGAGCTCTCTTTGACCTCGTATGCAGGACCAAGAGCAATACCTAACCTCTTTTGAGGCGGTAAGGTAACCTCAGGTCTGTCCTCTCTACAGTTAGTAGAGGAGTAAATGTAAAGTTGGTGTCCTTAATGATGGTGTAGTTGGTTGGTGTGGGTGAGTTGATGAGTGGTGGTACTAATGTTGTGAATGGGAAGTAGATGCGCCTAGAACTCTCAGCCAGATCATAGCAGCTCGTTATCCCAAACCAAAACGAATAGGGACTAGCTGTGGTGTGGATGATAAAAACAGGCACTGGTGTATGATACTGGTATTGGATGGAGATGTATCGGTACTGTGGGTAAGTGGTGGAGAGGTATATGGGAAAGTGGTTATGACCATGGGTGGAGCAGCCCGGGGTGATGATGGTGGTGTTAGATATAGCGAAGAAGTGGCAACCTCTGCCATCAGACCCTTAATTGGTGTAGGCGACTGGAGCTGGAATAGAAATCCTAGACGGGTCACATGATATGCAGTTAGGCGGTGTTGGTGGGTGTTGTGGCTGCAGGACTCTCTGTCTTAACGACTCTGTCTACCTCGACAGATGAGGCCTGATCATACAGCTGGTAAAGCTAACAACCATTGGAGTCGGCAGGAGGCTGGGGTGTTCCCCCTCCCTCATCATCATCATCGGCACTCGATGTCAACCTGATCATAATCTTCATCATACTCTGATGACTCTTCCTCGACATCGCTATATTACTCCGCGGAAGGATAATCGACTGGATCCTCCTTAACGGTCCTCGTCGTATCCTTTCTCGGGTTGCCCCATGCATCGGACTCCGGAACATAATTTGGTGACCTGAGAAGTGGGTGATGGCAGCAAGCAGCAGGGCAAGTGGGCATGCTTCCTCACAAGAAATATAGCTCTTCCTCCTTTGTGACATAATTACTACAGGATATTACCATGCTCTGGGATAAAATCTTGTAGGGGTGGTTGAAGTGTATGTGGCTCCTTGGGGCAGGTTATGTGTCTGGTGCATGCGTTGGGGCCTATAAGGCGTCATGCATATTGGGTCTTCTAGCATCCAGGGCTAGTCCTCATGCTTCAGGTCCAACAACTCATGGGGATCCAATGTCTGTGAAGTCCTCATCACGGATTAGATATCTTCTTTGTGTGACCCCTTGATTCATCTGAATCTGCATGAACTGGTATCTAAAAATCCAAAATAAGCTTTTTAAACCTTATATTAGTATTTTAATATAAGACTCTTAGAGTAATATACATTTATATCATAACATGTATATCAATCAAGAATGCATCTTGTCCAACCAACTAATGCAACAACTAGTGTATGCATGAATGTATGCACGTATGTATGTCCCGTGTAAACCCCTTTTTATGAATGCAATGTTTAAAAACGGTTATAGTCTAGCAAAAAAATTTGACCTGGTTCTCTATAACCTTGGCTCTTGATACCAATTTGTAACACCCCCAAATTGGGTCACAGCGGAATAAGGGTTTGGGGCGTGTTACTTCATAGATCAATAACACAAGATATATATATATAACGACCAAAAAGTCATTTAAAACCGATACATTGGATTTAACAAAGTATTTGTTACATAATTAAAGCCGATATCTTCACTTGTTCACTTGTTCAAATTACATAGATTTCAAGGCCCATAACGTTATAAAAAATGTAATGCGACAAAATCTTTAATGCATGATTTCAAAATCAAAACACCAATGTATTCCCTTGGCTCCTCGTTCTTATTGACTCCTGAAAAACATTGCTTTAAAACGTCAACAATAATGTTGGTAAATTCATAGGTTTGATATACAGTATATTGTAGGACAACAAGATTTCCCAAGTGTATGATAATGCAACAGATGCAGACATCATATAAATGTAAATATGTTGCCCTAAGCTCATGACACTAAAGCTCGACATAAATGAATACCATATAAATGGCCTACATTGCCCGTGATGATGTTCTAACCTACATCATATATTCAAAATGGTATACGTTCGTTTGCCCAGTGATAGCTAATCACCAGAACGGGGATGTCAATCCTAATAGATCTATTCATTAACATCACGCTCTACAAATCCTAGTAATACTGACAAGTTCATGATAATGGGCTCAACTAGGGTTATCGCTACATAGGCAACAGGTAATCATAATATAAAACTTATCCACTTATGTCCAATTATATAACAGTGCATGTTTCTCACCCCAAAAAACTTATAAAATAAATCATGTAAAACGTGGGGCTATGAACTCTCCTTGAGTGAGCGAATATCTTGGTATACAGAAAATGAGTTACCGGTTATATGAATCGAGTGCAACCTAATCCAATATAGGTCGTATAAGTACTAATCACATTGGGTAACTACTACCATATATAATTCTATATAGCTAATCACCATCTAATTGTTTTAGTGAAATCATATTTATAAAGTTAAAACGTTTATAAATATACCTTTGGTAAAAATGACATAACTTTCACGTTTCAAGTCCGTTTCTTGCGTTTCTTATGTCCACACTTTCGTATTAAGACGAGTTATCAAAATTTGACATTTTTGTATTTCGTCCTATGTATGAAACAGTGATGATTTTTATTGTTTATACATTTATAAACTTATTTTTATAACTTAAATTGACGTAAAACTCGTAAATGTCGTATTTTATTCGTTATAGCTCCGTTTTTAGCATTTCTTTCGAGCATGTTCTCATAATTGAAAGTTATATTTATTTATGACGTTTACAAAAATAAATGTTTCTGTCATGAACAGTAACTTTTTATAAAAGTATTATTATCGTAAACTTGTGAAATTCATAACTCTTTCGTTATTGATTGAAAAATTACAATTCTTATCCTTTTGGAATCCTAAAAATATGTATGGATCTTGTGAAAAAATACTAAACCTTATGTTTTAGAAATATTTTATAACTTGCTTTTATAAATTTGTTTTATAAATTCGGTATTAACGTAAAACGTATATTTGCCGTATCTTTTTCGTTATAAGTCAGTTTTTTGAATTCTTTACATATTTGGAATCATCATGAGGTGTACTATATTTATAAAACATGATAGGGCTGTCATAAAACATGAACCAAAACAATCCCTTTGTAAATAATATATATACTAATTGATATCACTTGTTTTACGTACTTTATAACTTGGTAAATTTTCCACAATCCTCCATAACCTTATTTATCATATATGTTACATATAATAATGTCCATATCTTATCCAAATTTTAGTATCAAGTCTTTGATACAACTTTTTAAAAATCCACACTTATTATATAAATTAAATTACAGTTATTATAGTAAACCCTAATTAACAAGTTTGTACATAATCTTTTTATACATAAACCAAGAGTGTACAACATTTATAAATCCATTTTAACATGATATTACCAACATTATAGCATATGTAAAAGTGTACAAAATAATGATCACAAGTAAAAATCTATTCCACATGTTTAAAAGTATCCTAATGGTGATTTTGCTATATAAAACTAACATATGCATAAAATGATAAATGTAAGGACATAAAGAGTTTTAGATGACCTTAATGAGATGTATGATGATAACCAACACAATCTAAACCCTTGTTTAGATGAAAAACCAAAGCTTGCACACTTGAAAACCCTAGTTTTCTAAGAAAACCCTAATCTTAAAATACTTGCTTCAATACTTGTAAACCTTTAACCAACCCTTGCAAATAACTTAAGACAATCTTTAAAAACTAACCTTTTATTGCAAAAACATGGAGTTTAACTTGTTTTCTAATCATAGTTCCAGATTTGACCTATTTTCTTGTTTTGACCATAACTCCCTCATCCCAAGGAGTTGGTTGAGCATCCAACTATCATATGATGCTAAGACATGTATATTTCCAGTCATGTAATTTAAATATACGGCTCCAAGCCAAAATAGTTTGCTATAACCACGTTTTTGATACTGTTTCAAAACAGTCCTATATTTTCTCTAAACCTATACAAAACATAATCCTAACTCTAACCAATCACATGCAATGCCATACCAAGCTCTTAAACACAACTCATCAACTTATAAACATGTATTTCAGAATCACTTCCATTTTCATGGATTAAAATTAAAGAAAAATTTTTTTTAAAAAAAAGATTAAGAGATAAACCTTATAACTTCTCAAAACTTCAAGAAAACTACCAAACTGCAAGCATCTCAAGGATGGTGATATGATGATTAAAAATGGAAGAGAATAAATTTGTTGATTGATGGCGGTGGTGGTGCCCCATTTTTGGCGGCCATGGAGATAGGAAAAAAAGGGACGACGAAATTTTTAAAAGTGAATGGTTTGCATGTATGGGGAGAAGAAAGGGAATGATGGGGTTTATGGGAAAAATGAAAGAGTGTTGTGTGTGTGAGTTTCTAACCGGCCATAGGGCCTTGATATGTGAAATAATATTTTTTTTTATTGTGTATGATTTAATTAAAGTATAGTGTAAGTATAAGTTAAATAAAAAGTAAGGTTTAATGTAAAATGCGAGTTTTAAGCAAGAAATTTACGTAAACGCGAAACACAACGGAAAATGAAAATGGTGTAACTTATAATCAGCGGGGACTATAATGAAATTATTAAACCACTTAAGGCACGAAGACGGAATAGATTTCTAAATACGGCTCACGCAAAGCTAAGAACGGGAAATTCTTACTAAATCGTGTAAACATAAAATTAATGACTTTTCTTAAAAATGAAAATAGAAATAAAGTTCAGAATAAATAGCGACCTTAAATACGGAATGTTACATCCTCCCCTCCTTAAGGTATCGTCGTCCCGGTGCTCGATTCCTCTTTCTTGTCTTCTGATTACTCGAGAAAAGATGAGGGTTATTTCTTTTGAAGAAATCTTCTCATTCCCAAGTATATTCTGGACCTTGCCTTAAATTCCATCGAACTTTGACAATGGGAATTCGACTTTGCTTGAGCTGCTTCACTTCGCGGTCCATGATTTCTACTAGTTCTTCAATAAAGTGCAATTTGTCGTCAAGTTGGATCTCTTCAAGTGGGATAACCAAGTTTTCATCCGCCAGACATTTCTTGAGATTCGAAACATGGAAGGTGTTATGAATTCCACAGAGTTTATCAAGAAGCTTCAGCCTGTATGCCACAGGACCAATTCTTTTTATGATTTTGAATGGCCCAATGTACCGTGGACTTCCAAGGCGATACGCCCTTCCAAGGCGATACCTTTAACATGACCATATCACCCACTTGAAATTCCATCGGTTTGCGTTTGACATCCGCATAACTCTTCTGATGGCTTCTGGCAGTTATCAACCAATTCTTGATTTGAACAATCATTTCTGTTCACTCCAGCAAACTGGCGATCTACACTTTTGCCCATATAAAGCTTCAAATGGTGCAGCCTTAATGCTCGCATGATAACTGTTATTGTAGGAGAATTCGACCAATGGTAAGTGTTGATCCCAACTACTACCAAAATAAATTATGCATGCTCGCAACATGTCCTCCAGCGTCTGAATAGTTTTCTTACTTTGACCATCTGTCTCTGGGTGGTAAGTAGTGCTCATATCCAGTTGGGTTCCCATCGCTTCTTGCAGTGATTTCCAAAATCTTGATGTAAACAAGCTATCTCTATCAGAGATAATTGACGTAGGCATGCCATGCTTACATACAATTTCCTTTAAGTATAATTGGGTGAGTTTTTCTATGTTGTCAGTCTTCTTCATCGGCAAGAAATGAGCAGATTTGGTTAATTGGTCAACAATAACCCAAATGAAGTCATAACCACTTGGCATTCTTGGAAGTCCTGAGAAAAAATCCAAGGTAATTTTATCCCACTTTCACTCTGAGATTTCAGGTTGTTGAAGTAGATCGGATGGCTTTTGGTGCTCAGCCTTTACCTTGGCACAGGTCAAACATTTACTGACATAGGTGGCGATCTCAGCTTTCATGTTCGACCATCAATAGAGCTTCCTAAGTCTTGAAAATCTCTGTCTGACCCGGTAGTTGGATGGAATATTTAGATTTGTCGATTCATGCTCTGATCAATCCGTAATCCTCCAAACAACGGTAATCAAATTTGCCCTTCAAAGCATTGGATTCCATCAAAACGGGTCTTAAATATCGGCTTGATCAGCCTTCCAAAATTTTCAGCTTTCATGTTTTCCTCCTTCATCGCCTCAGTTTGAGCATTGAGTATTCTCTCAGGTAATGGGTTGATGTGGTACCGTACATTACCAAAGCATTTAACACCTTATTGCCCCCGGCCTTTCTCTGTCCTTTTGACTCAGGGCGACACCGGCCCACTACATTGGCCTTTTCACCAGTATGGTAAAACGGGTTTTCAGCAATCATGTCTACTCAATATTCAATCTATCGCCGTTGTCTCATGTTGAGTTCTTTTTTATCCAGAATGTACTGTAGACTCTTATGATCTGTGTACACAGTACACTTAGTACCATACAAATAATGCCTTTAGAGTCTAAGTGCAAACACTACAGCACCCAGTTCTAAATCATGGGTCATGTAGTTTTCCTCATGCTTCTTCAGTTGTCGAGAGGCATATGCTATCATTTTTTCCCTCTGCATCAGAACAGCTCCATAACCTTTGTGAGATGCATCACAATATACAACGAAGTTCTTAGTTCCCTCAGGCAAAGCTAGGATAGGAGTGGAGCATAATTTCTGCTTCAAAGTCTAGAACGCCTCATCTTCTTCCATACCCCATTCATACTTTTTGTTCTTCTGGGTCAATTTAGTTAGAGGCTTGGAAATTAACAAAAAACCCTTGATGAATCTTTGGTAATATCCGGATAAACCTAAAAATTGTCTGACTTCTTTCGGTGTTGTCGGTGCAGACTAATTTCGGATAGACTCAACCTTCGCAGGATCCACGTGAACACCTTTATTGTTGATCACGTGACCGAGAAATTATACCGACTCAAGCTAGAAATCGCACTTCGAGAATTTGGCGTACAATTGCTCTTTCTTGGTAACACTTTACATGATCTTCAAATGTTTTATTGCTCTTCTTTATTCTTAGAGTAGATAAGTATGTCATCAATGAATACGATCACAAATTTATCGAGGTATGGCTTGCATACTCGATTCATTAGATCTATGAATACCGCATGGGCGTTGGTTAGACCAAACGACATTACTTGAAATTCATAGTGACCGTACCTAGTCCGAAAATCCGTAATGGGGATATCTTCTTCTCTAATTCGGAGTTGGTGATAACTAGACCGTAGATTGATCTTTGAGTATACGCTAGAACCTTGAAGTTGATCAAACAGGTCGTCAATCCTCGGAAGTGGATACCGATTCTTGACTGTCAACTTATTTAGCTCGCGATAATCGATGCACATACGGAATGATCCGTCCTTCTTCTTAACGAACAACACTGGAGCTCCCCAAGGTGAAGAGCTCGGGCGAATAAACCCTTTCTCTAATAGTTCCTTCAATTGATCTGACAATTCTTCACCCTATTCGGACGGTGCCAACACCGGTATGGTTGCTACGCGCGGAAAGGTGCTGGTCCCGGTACCGGGCACAAGCTCAATTCTAAATTTAACTTGTCGAAGTGGTGGGAGTCCTGGCAAGTCATCAGGAAACACCTTAGGAAAGTTACGAATCACTGGCATGTCTTGCAACTGTTTCTTTGACGGTTCTTTCTCTGTCACTTGAGCTAAGAACAACTGGGATCCTCTTTCTATGTATTTTCTTACTTTGATGCAGGATATCACTTTCAATCGTGACGCACCACTATCACCCTTAACAACTAATGTCTTGTTCTTGTTAAGTCACAAGTTTTTTTTTTTTTTTTTTTTATTTTTTTTACTTCTTTTCTTACACACCCGATGACGGCATCGCGTCTCCTACCAACCAATCCATTCCAATTATTACATCGAACGTACCCAACTCTATTGGCATGAGATCAATGTCAAATAAGTAGTCACGTAAATTCAGAGTACAACCCTTCAGAACAGTGTTGGTGCATACCACTTTTCCGTCGGCTAGTTCGACTTCGTTACTAGTATTTAATTTGGCTGGTTTAATATCCAGTAGTAAATCGGCTATATCTATCATCCACAAACTTTTTTCCGCTTCCGAATCAAATAGTATTGTAACTTCACGATTATTCAATTAATAATCGTACGTCACGACATTCAGGCCCGGTTGTGTTCGGCAGCACGACGACATTACGCTTGACCTCGACATAATCCACCTTGGCGATCAGCTCTCTTTGGGGCAGGCATTGCTCTTGTGGCCTCTTTCCACCAAATTCGTAAGAAATACAGTCTGATCGAAGCATTGGTACCTGAAGCACATTTCTTCTTCTGCAGTCCTTTTTCCTTGTGTCCCATTTTCCCACAATTGTAGCACTTTGGGGGCTACCAAAAGGACATATCCCACAACGGTTTACATTTGGAAGCAAAACAAAGTATAGTTTGCTCCCACATTTTGAGTAGTGGTCAGAGCCCTAGCATTCCCATGTCTTTGATTATTGTTCTGGTTGTGGCAGTTGTTGTTCCGGTAATTTCTCGGGTTGTTGTTGTTGTTGTTCTCCCACTTTCTCTTGTTGCTCTCAGCAATTCTTTCAGCTTTGGCTTGTAACTTCTGCTCCATTAGGGTATGAGCCATTCGGACAGCTTCATTAAGAACAACAGGTCTAGAAGAAATTGTTTCTCCTTTAATGTTTTCACGCAAGCCACGTACGTATGCCACCACTTTCTTCTTTTCGCTTGGAACCATTTCTGGGCATAGCAGGACCAATTCATTGAACCTTTGGGTGTAAGCAGATATATTGGAATCTTTCACCCTCAAGTTCCACAGTTTAACTTCCATTCTTTGTATAATTGTCTTTTGGCGGAACAAAATTCTTCTCCTCGTCATTATTTTCGTATCATTTTCCAAGGATCTTTGCATTGGCCACCCCAAGCTCCCATAGTGGCGACTTTAAGAGTTCCACTATGTTTAGGGCTCGACCCTGAACGTGAGCCTTAACCAAACTTTACCTTGTTTCTATCTGACCATTCGCTGTGCTGATGATGGAAAACTCTTTGTTTCTCGAACCAAACGGCATAATCTCAACAATACCTTCATTGCCATAGTAAAACTAGTGGGATTATTACATTTTCATGAACATTTTCCAAGCAGATGGTACCACCTTGGCCTTGAGCATTTTCACTCGTTATTACGCTGGATCTGTCGGCTCTTAGTGTTTCTCTTGTAGCATGATCTTGAGCAAGTGCTGCACAGCCACCATAATTCAAAAAACAAGCTTCTCAATGACAGCCTTGGGTCTTGCTCTTGGCAGCTGATTCTGTATATCTGAAGGAATACTAAATGAGTATTCAAAAAATGGTAGAACACATAACATGTATAAGCATCAATTCCAAGCAAAGAATAATCACACTTGTATAAACAATCCAAGCCCAAAGAAATCACAAATCATCTTATTAGAATAATCAAAGATAGTAATTCTTCGTCATCACAAAGTGATAGTACAAGGTTGCATGGTTTTACCAAATACCCCCATGACCAAAGTCATTACAATCATAAGTACCAAGTCTATAAACCGACATGCCCGGTTTAGTGATAGCAAAATAAAGAGACTTCAATGATCCTTCACTACAGATGATAATGTGGGGATCTAGGTAGATGTGATGGCTGTGGGTCACTAGTAGTAGCAGCATCATCGCCCTCATCTTTAGTGGCAGCATCTCTAACCATGACCATAGGATCATTGACGAGGGTACGACGAGTTGGACGGGTTATAGAAGGATCATCGGGTCAGTACGATCAACAGGAGCTACTGGGAGCCGAGGTAGGTGCCACAATATGGTCATTCACAATAATGTCTGATCGAGTGTAGGTGCCACTGAACCTCAAAGGACCACTGTCTCAGATTATGGTGGTGCCATGACAAGCGATCAAAATCCCTTTGAGTAGATTCTAACATTGTCTTCAATTTCTTATTTTCTTCTCGATCTCCCTTCACTAACTCTCGAACTTGATCTTCCAACGTACACACATTCCGCCTGAGTATGTGTTGACCCTTAATTTGACCTCTTAAATCAGTGTCGAATTCTGCCAAATATTTATCCATCACACTGAGCCTTTTCAGGGTTGAGTGTTCAGTGTTAGTCTGGTCAAACATTTGTTGAGTAAGGCCCTTGACCTAGCGATGTAAAGTGTTGACATCCCTTGCTGTAGGGCCAGGAGCAAAAACCTGTCGAGAAGGTCCAATACCCACATAGACGGTACCCGAGAATGGGCGCACAGAGTATGGTTCCCTAGTGATGGTACCAACAGTAGTAGCCTCGGCCTCCTGCTCATGATCATCAGGGGTAGGAGCAAATTGGCGTTATCTCTCATATCGATGTCTATTGAATTGACGGTGGGTAGGTTGAGGGGGTGATCAGCTCCTTATAAGGGTTGATTGACCCTTAGCATCATCTCATCATTCATTTTCTTCCTCCATTTCTTCATCCATCATCTGGATCTTCTTCCTCTTTTCTTCTACATACATCTATCGAGTATTCCATCTGTTCATGTTACCATCTGGTTAAGGAATTTAGTGAGGTGCAAATACAATTAAATGGTCGGGCTTAGGCGCGAGCTCAGGTTGCTCTTCCAGATCGTCTTCGAGAAGATCCGCAACATGATTAGGAGGTAGGATTGCCATGATAATCTGTAAATCACGCAAAATAATTACGTAAGGTCACTATGTAAAAATATTATATGAATAATAACTTATGCAAATATGCAAATGCATGACGATGCTCCATGAACGAACGTGATGATCGATAATAAACCAACTATGAATGATAATATTTGTTATGTATATGAATTACATTTTTATGTAATTAAAGCCATTAATTTTTCAATGCTTTTTGAATAAGCATGGTAATCGATATATATCTTAATATATCATAATATTTATCATATAAATATTTTAATTGCATATGCACCCAAAAACATGCATAAGTACTTTATATAGGAATCATAGCTTGACTTGGTCGAGGGGCCATAGGAGTCTAGAGCGCGAAAGAAAAAGTTTTATAGTTTAGGTTTTTGAAAAAACAACTAGTCTCTATAACCTTAAGCTCTTTGATACCAACTTAACACCCCATAAATTGTATATCGAATCAGAATCCTAATAGTGGTGTGTTAGTCATAGCACAACAACATAAGTATTAAAGAACGACTCAAAAGAGAGTTTAGAAAACATAACATTGTCCCATGTCATTGTAAATCAGAGCTTGAAAATTTGTCCAAAGATCCGCTCACCATACAACATCATAACTTAATGTTTTTGTAAAAACCATAACACAAAGTGTTTTCAATAAATGGAACCTAAACAAGTTTATTCAAAACATTTCTTCGCTAACTCATTAGGCCACTACAAGCCATCAACCTTAAATTACCTGATATAAAAAATGCTAAAAAGTCAAACAAAATGTTGAGTGAATTTCATAGAATTTAGTTTGAAATAAAAGGTTTGAATTAAGTTTTTTAATCTATGCAAAAACTTGTAGATCAAAAGTTTTAATCCATATGCATTAAGTCATGCCATGAAACCTTAACCTACATATCTATAAATATGTAACCAACAGGCCACCACCACAACTAGGGAATATTGCAATATACCTAAGGAAATTCTCAATACAAATGTCCTTTAGGGGTGGATCGCGCCATAGATGTCACAAACCCAGGACAAGGGCACGTCACGGCCAAATAGATTACTTAATTTATAGCGCTCACCATCTAGGCAATTAACTGTGCATGAAATTAACGGGCCTTTCTGCAATAGGTACTTATGCAATTAGTTCATAATCGGGTCCAGCAACCATAAATCACTTGTGTTTAATTTATAAAACTAGCATGTATCTCCCTTGCGAGGTTTATGAAAACATTTATATGTAGAAAGGTGAGGCTATAAATTCACCGTAAGAACAACTAGATCAGAAGTATGACGAGTCTCAAACAAGCGGGAAGTACTCCTAAGCACCTCCTAAAAGACGTGACGTGACTTAGTACATAGAAAGTAACAATACGTAAAAATTAAACATGTGATCATGAGATGTGTTTCCGAGATAAGCATGGCATTCCACTAGAACTTCCCCAATTTCTTTTTAGCCCCAAAATGACTTGTGATCTGGTCTTATAGGTAAATAAACACCTACTAAGTTTCGGCCTTTAATTCTTATTTTACCAAGGTGCACTATACATTTTTAAATTTTGAGACTAGACGTAAAAACTCAGTTTCTTAATTTCTCTAACTCGGAATTCATGACTCATCTCCTATCTCACAAATGTTCTAAATGTGAGGCTTTCACTCCTGGAAATCTATTTGTGTCTAGTTTCCAAAAATGTAAGTCTCATAATTTACAAAGTTTTGTAACTATGTGAAAAGACTATTTTACCCCTGGTTATCCAAAATAGAAAGTTTCCAAAAAATTTACCCTTTACTAAAATGGCCATAAATCCCAAACCATGATAGAAATGAAGGTGAGGCCAAAAGCTATAGATTCCTTAACATTTCTACCACTGACACAATCTTTAAAACCTAGCCTTTTATTGCAAAAACTTGGAGTTTAACTCATTTTCTAATCATTGGTCCAGATTTGACCTATTTTCTTGTTTTGACCATAACTCCCTCATCCCAAGGAGTTGGTTGAGCATCCAACTATCATATGATTCTAAGACATGTATATTTCCAGTCATGTAATTTAATCATAGGCTCCAAGCCAACATATTTTTGCTATAACCCGTGTTTGCTACTGTTTTAAAACAGTCCCTATTATTTACTCTAAAACATATCCAAACATCAATCCTAACTCTAACCAATCACATGAAATGCCATACCAAGCTCTTAAACACAACTCATCATCATATAAACATGTATTTCTAGAATCAAACTTCCATTTTCATGGTATTTAAAATTTTAAAAGAAAAATTAAAGGATTAAGAGTTAAACTTATAACTTTTTCAAAATTCAAGAAAAAAACTAACCCCCAAACTTGGCAAGCAACTCAAGGATGGTGATAAGATGATAAAAATGAGGAGAATAAATTTGTATGATGATGGTGGTAGTGGTGCTAATTTCGGCAGCAAGGAGAAGGAAAGGAAGGAGAAATTTTTAAAAGTGAATGGTTTGCATGTATGGTGAGAAGAAAGGGAATGATGGGGTTTATGGGAAAAATGAAAGAGTGTTGTGTGTGTGAGTTTCTAACCGGCCATAGGGCCTTGATATGTTAAATAATTATGTATTTTTTTTTAATTTGGGGTTGTATGATATTTAATTAAAGTATAGTGTAAGTATAAGTTAAATAAAAAGTAAGGTTTAAGGTAAAACGCGAGTTTTTAAGGCAAGAGGAAATTTAGAAAAACGCACGAAAACCACAACGGGAAAATGACAATGGTGTAACCTTATATCATCGGGGAATATTCATGACATATTAAACCACTTAAGGCCTCAAAGACGGAATAGATTCCTATACGGCTCACGCAAAGCTAAGAACGGGAAATTCTTACTAAATCGGGTAAACGTCAAATTAATGACTTTGCTTAAAAATGAAAATAGAAATAAAGTTCAGAATAAATAGCGACCTTAGATACGGAATGTTACAACATTTTTGGATCACTTTGCTACATCGTCAGAGATTGTGAAAATCTTGACAAAATGAAAGAAAAAGGTGATGCATGTATTTTTGTAGGGTATTCTACTTTGTCAAGAGCTTACAGGGTATTTAACAAGAGAACAAGAGTGATAGTTGAAACAATTCATGTTAACTTTGATGAATTACCTCAAGATAGCACTCTGATCTCGTCAGTTATAACCCCGTTTTTTACACTGTTCGACCCTCGATACTTGAACAAGACAGTTTAAGTCCTGATCCCAAAAGTCAAGTAAATGTTCCTCAAGGAGCTAAGACAATAAAAACGTCAAATGAGTTGGATTTGCTATTTAGTCTGATGTTCGATGAATTACTTAATGGAACTACTCTAGTTGTGTCAAAGACTTCCACTGTACATGTTATGATGATCACATAAAACGTTCAAAATTATAAACAACTCTAATCTTCTATAACAACAGATGTTGCAGATGCACCTCCATTGAACATTCAAACAACACCTCAATTTATAAATCAAGCACCAACTTAAGAACCAACTGTCACTGCCTCTGAGAACATAATTCAAGCAGAAACCAATAACAAAAATGCACAAGTTGACGACGATGAATTTGTAAATGTTTTTAGTACACCGGTACAAGAATGAGGGGAGACATCCTGGTCATGTTGATTCGTCAAAATGCATAAATTCTATCAACACCATCTTTCTGGACAACGTTAGACAAAAGATCACCCGTTAGAACAAGTCATTGGAAATCCCTTCTTATATTAATTAGAACAAAGATGTCAGCTTGATTAACAGACTGGCGACGATGGTATGTTCGCACTCACCATGAGTCAAACCGAACCAAAGAACACAAAGAAGCCATGGCTGATTCTGCATGGATTGAATCAATGTAGGAAGAACTTTCCCGTTATCGTTTTTAGGCTTTAATCTTAATTGCCTTATTTGTTTGCTTGCCTTTATTTTTTTTTTTGCGTTTCATGAGTAGAAATAGAATCAAAAACCCCAAAATATTGATTATTCAAATCACGCGATCACGAAGTTAACCGATTCTCAATTCACGCTTCGTCAGGATACGACTCGGAAAGATTTGGTCATCACTTTTCCTAAAGTGATTTTCATTTCTTAACGGAATACTTCTTATATTATTTGATAATTGGTATTTTAGATATATTATATATTATATATGCTTATTTGCCCTGAATCAGACGTCAAGACAACATTTCTTTACGGGCCTCTAAAGGAAGAAGTGTACGTAAACGAGCCAAGTGGGTTCGTAGATCCATATCATCCTGACCAAGTCTATCATCTAAAGAAGGCATTATATGGACTCAAAAAAGAACCAAGAGCATGGTATGATGAACTCTCCAACTTCCTGGTATCCAAAGGCTTCTCAAAAGGTTCTATTGATCCAACTTTATTCATAACTAAACATGGGGAAGACATATTGCTTGTGCAAATTTACGTTGATGACATTATTTTTGGTTCTACGAACCCAAAACTTTCAAAACGATTTGCAAAACTAATGCACAACAAGTTTGAAATGTCTATGATGCGGGAGCTAAAATTCTTTTTAGGAATTCAGATCCACCAATCCCCTCGTGGTATCTTTATAAACCAAGCTAAGTATGCTCAAGAGATACTTATAAAGTATGGTATGACCTCATGTGATAGCATTGGTACACCATTGGCTACAAAACACCTATATGCTAACCTGAGTGGTACTCCAGTCGACCAAACGAAATATCGTAGTATGGTCAAAGCACTCATGTACCTAACAGCAAGTAGACCAGATATTGTACATGCAACATGTTATTGTGCTCGCTATCAAGCGAAACCGACTGAGAAACATCTCACTGCGGTTAAGCGGATCTTTCACTACCTTAAAGATACCATTAACATTGGACTCTGGTATCCGAGGGACACCGGTTTCGAACTAACTGCTTTTTCATATTCGGATCACGCGGGTTGTCTCGATTCACGTAAGAGTACATCTGGTGGCATACAATTTCTAGGTGGTGACAAGTTAGTCAGTTGGTCGTCCAAAAAGCAGGACTGCACCTCAATGTCTTCAGTAGAAGCCGAGTATGTGTCTCTATCTGCGTGATGCGCTCAAGTTCTATGGTTGAGAACTCAGCTCACCGATTTTGGCTTCCACTTTGATAAAATACCTATGTATTCTGACTCAAAGGCAGCCATAGCCATCTCGTGCAATCCAGTCCATCATTCCCGTACCAAACACATCAATGTCAGATATCACTTCATAAAGGAACAAGTTGAAAAGGGTATTGTTGAATTATTCTTTGTCGGAACTGAATACGAGTTAGCTGACCTGTTTACTAAAGCTCTATCGGAAGATAGGTTTAAGTATCTCGTCAGACGACTCGGTATGAGATGTTTGACTCCATCAGAACTGGAGGTTTTGGCAAACGAATCTGCTTAATCTATCAAACATTAAATTTGTAAATAATTTTATTTCTATCTTTCTTTTGATTTATAAATATTTTTGAAAAAGAAAATACAAAAATATAAAACCAACAAAAAGAAA
>BQNB010048959.1:0-42282 GCA_026074375.1 Tanacetum coccineum | reverse complement strand
ATTTATTCATGCTTTTATGTACTTTTCTTGCATTAGGGGTATTTTGGTAATTTTACTCTTGTTGAGATTTTTAGGTTTTACAGCTACTTTAGGGCTTTGAAGTTAATACTGTTGGGTTCGCACAAAATTTTGGTTAGTACTGCCAAAAGAAGTTAGTATTGTTCGTGTATATTTGAATTGCTTTCTTTGTCCGAGAAATAAAGTTTGTACTGCTAGTATTTTCCGATATCGGACAAGACATATTTTTGTTCTTGGTAATCTGAGATCTCGGACAGACAGATGAAAAAACACACACAGAAGGTTTTTGGTTCTAAACAGATTACAAAGGCTCGTATTTATTAATTAATTAATTACGAAGAAGATTATTATGACCTATTTGAAGTTGAAGTGGAATTATTTGGGTTTGTGTTTTATCATATCTCAAATGGCTTACAACATTTGTAGGTAACTTGTTCGTGCTTAGAAACGGTGTGACGAAGACTTGACAAATCTAGCAAAGGTGTGTGATCTAACTTATGGTGCTCAATGCTCACATTTGCTATCACTTTGGTCTGGTATCTCATAGAAGATGAGGATAATTGTCAAGAGGTTGCGATCTACTTATATTTCACAGATTTATTAATAAGTTTGACGTCACGTGGATAGTACAAGATATAAGACACAAGTTTGGGTTATTCTACTTCTACATCAAGTTCGTTATACTTAGTTTTCTTCATCAGTAATCATTACATAGAGCTTACAGAATTTGAAGATTCAAGATATGGTAAACATATTGGTTTCAGGGGAAGCTTATTGTCAAAAATGTTTAACCATCATGATTTGTTCATGCACCACTTGAAGTGAAAGGTTTCATTACTACTGCTAGTTGTTTATTACTGCTGCTAGTTTAAGTTTCTATTGTCTTAAGTTCATTTATCTTATTATGCGTCATGGAGGGTAATTTGAGACATTGGAAGGCTGGATTAGTAGTGTAGTATATGGTTTGTAGTTGTAAAGATTCAAGTTGCATTTCTACAGAAGACCCCTATTAGATGATTACAAAAAGGGAAAGAAGATTACAGGTTTATTGATTTGCAGCTTATTATATGTGGTGGCATGATACAAAGGATATCTGATTAAGGGGAAGCTTGGAATTTTGTTTCATTCAGGGAGATGACTACATCTCAACTTCAGGGGAAGCTTTGGCTTTATGATGAAGTTCGTACACGACTTTGTTTGTTTTGTCATCATCAAATAGGGGAAGATTGTTGGGATTCTAGATTTGATGAGACAAAATAAATAAAAGAATAAAACATAAGGACTAAATCTAGCATTATGGAATTCTACAAGCTGGTGGAGAATTATTGAAGATTTAGTCAAAGATATCAAAAGATAAAGATTATGGAAGATCTCCTTATGAAGATAAAAGATATCAGAAGATCAAGTTTAATATTTAAATGATTTATTTGTCTTATACTTATCTTCTTATGTAAGCCTTGATCTCTCCCTATATAAAGATAAGTGGACGCTTAGGGTTTAGTTGGTTTAGCCTTAAGGTAATCAAGGTTTTCCTTGATCCCTGTTATAGTTCATTGATGTAACCGTATTATCTTGATCAAATAATATTGGGGCTGTGGTGAATGTTTGGTAAAACCTTGTTCATAACATTGTTCTTTATGTTTTAATTCCGCTATGCAAAATATGTTATCAATGTTATTATCCTAGATAAAGTTCTAAACAAACTGAAGGGAAAGAGTTTTGAGGCAATTCAAAAGTTGTTTGACAAGGAAATGAAGAGGGTAAATACCTTTGTGGCTATGGGTTCTGAGGTATAGGAAAGCAAAGAAAAGAAGGTAGAAGGTATCGATAGTAAGGATGATAGCTAAAGGCAAAGCAGAAGAGATGCTTGGAAGGATAGAGCAACAACAAGAATTCCTCAAAGAAACAAAGAATTGGAGGAAGACAACAGGGTCAGAAGACAGTTGAAGAAGTTAGTGAGACGATGAAGGTGAGTTAATGAAGCATTTAGTTGATTTAAAAAGGATGTAAGATATAGCAATTAGTTGCTATCCACTTACTACCAAAAACAACCAGAAGTGTTATGATTACAAGATTTCATTAAGATGGTATGTTGGTAAAAAAAACATTATCAGTTAATAAGAGCAAATAGAAGTTCCAAGAGTTACTCTTCTATGTTAAGAAGCTTCATGGAATAGAAGAGAGACTTGGAGGCTCTTTGAAGATAGTAATGGGGAAAAAGTATAGTGATATATAGGGCATGAGGGATAAATTTGAAAAGAGTGTTATTGTGGAGATTTGAAAGTCATGTTTGAACCAGACAAAAGAAGTGATGTATGGAGAATTTTAAAGGATACAGCGCGTGGTCTTGTTCGTGGTTTTTTTAATTTTGTGTTGACGTTTCTTTGCAGCGTTTGTTTTTGTGCGTGTTCCTGTGTTGTTTAGTTTCCTTGGTGGGACCCATTTAGAAGTAGATTGATTCACTGGAGTTCACTTTGTAAGGTTTCGGGATTAATCTCTACATTTGTATGTGGTTAAAAAGATATACCCCTCACACCAATTAACATCGCCAATAAGCTAAACCAAGAGAAACTTCAATCAAGCGATCATCAAAAATGACGATGTTGCTATTTGCTGCTAAGCTTATGGTTAAGCAAGCAAAAAGTCAATTGAAAGGTTTGATGCATCATCTGTGTTGATGAAGACTTTTAAAAGAAGAAACTTGAAAGCATTCGGAAAGATGAACATGAAGTTAAGGGAGGATTGTTGGGACTCTTAAAAGACTTAATGGATTTTAGAATTACTAATGCTATTGTAAACATATCAGTGCATACCATGATTTGGAATTATGCTAAGTCGTTAATACAGGTAGTATAATGTTACGACGCTAGTTTACTGTTAGTATTATTTAGTACTAATAGTCATAAAGTTACCCCTTGCTCAAAACAGGCAAAATTAAGCTGAATTACAGCTCTAGCTTGTTAAAGACAAGCTAGTGAAAACCCATAAGCCCTTCCAAATTTAGCTATCATCCAATATAGCTTTCTTTTTTTTGAGTGATTTTATGTGAAAAAGGACTTAAGACACTATAAGCTATGGACAAGCTTATAATGTTTAAGTAAACAGCTTAAGCGAAATATAAAAGAGCTTTTGTGAGCTTATAAAATGTTTTTCAAAACATAAAATACATTACCTTAAAAACAGATTACATAAAAAACTTAGATTTCATTAAACTTAAAGAAAACAGTACAAGGCTTTTTAAATAAAAAGTAACATATAAGGCTAGCTAAAAACATTAAATATAAGCTGAAAAGACTAAAAAACTAGATGCCTCAAAGGGCTTATAAGAATCCCTATTTATAGTAGAATTCTTCAAGTCTTGGGTCTTCAAGGTGTGCTTCTTTAGTGAGAGGGTTTGCAGCTGTGTTTGTTATGTGAGAGGAGTTGAAAATCAATCCAAGCCATCTAAATTTCTTGGCCACCAAGTTCTATCATCATAGCCATATAATCTTTGTCTTATTCTTTAGACGAATGGTGTTAAAGGGGATTGCCAAGGTCGATATTGGTCCATGTGATGTGGGGTTTTATGGGAAAGTGATGGTTTTGTTTGATGGTGCAGAGGTCGAGGTGAAGGGGACGATGAATAGTGACCTGGCGGGAAAATTAGGTTTTATATGTTTTAGGGTAAACAGTGGGGTAAACAGGGTAATGGTGTTAGGTGCTATAGTGGTACTAAAACCACGTTAGTCCTTAAGGACTAACTGTGAAAAACCTTAAGGACTAACAGTGTAAAAGGTGTAAGGGTGTTATAGTTAAGTGTTGTTGGGCTTAATGTTAGGCCGAGTTAGTTATTACTTGGACTTTGGGCCTTTAGTAATATACAACCTTGTAAGACTCTTAGATAAAGTCTTAATGGGCTGACCCGGCCCATTAAATGGGTGCGGGTTGGTCCGTTTAAGATTTCTTCATTTTTCGGCTTTGTCTTTAAGTTTTGACTTTTTGGTTGACTTTGACTTTTTACGCTCTTTCTATTCCGTGCTTGATTTTGTCCGTTTTGGCTCGATTTTTGTCCTTTAGTGAATACCCGTTACCTACACAATCATAAATCACAAAACACACAAATACAATGTATTTTTGGTATATTTTGGTCATTTTAGGTACGTTTTCCTAGGTAAATGGTATGTGTAATTAAGCACATACCAAAATCTCCCATACTAAGATATTGTCGTGTCCTCACGCAATGCCATAAGTAAACACTTAAGAAAACTAAGAATCTCAATCCCCCTCGACTAATTACCTCGAAAAGTAGCTAAGTGTTCATCGAGGGGAATTAAAGAAACACTAGTTTTGAAAAGCCCCGTTTTGACCATTTTTAAATATTCACACTTATTCCCACACATATTTTTGTATTTTTCCTTTTTCTCATTTTTTTTACTTTTCATATTAAGCAACTAACTAGAACGTTTGACTTTCGTTATCTTCGTAACTTTAAGGGTCACGGAACAAGATGCATTTCAATCATAAAATGCCCAAAAAAGATAAATTCATCGTTCCTGACTTTTCACTTGTCCCAAACCAAGCTTAAAAACGAAATCACCGTTAAATATAAGCTATGATGCTAACACTACTCATACTTGTACCTTGTAAACTTTTCACTCCCGACAATTATTTCATATTATGTTAGTGTGCTTATTTCGAATTTCAACCATGGATCAACCTTTTTAAGAAAATTACAATATTTCTATTGCTTTACGTTCCACCCAAGAATTATGATTTTGAAGGCGAGATCATTCCATGTAGCGACTTTCTTCTCGGCACATCCCAGCCCGAGACGGCTTTAGGGTGACCATGCTTTTTGACACCCCACAGAGAATAGTATCGAAACTCACGGACCTTCGGTTTCAAAAATTCTTAGGCTTCCCGTTAATAAAACAATTCATTTTAGAAAAACCACAATCTTAAAACGAATTAGTCTTAGTTCAAAAGCATATTTGAATTTAAGAAAAAGAGATTTTCCCTATATTTATTAAATCACATATATCACACTTATCATAATTATATTTTTAACAAAGGAAATCCTCGACCTTTTAGAAGGCTGCAACATCGGTTGTGAGCCGGCAAGATGCAGCAAACTTTTATCAGTCTCGGATTATTATTCTCACTATGGGCTTTCTTTAGAAGGCTGCAACATCGGTTGTGAGCCGGCAAGATGCAGCAAACTTTTATCAGCCCACAGTTTATAATTATTACTCATCATTTTTTTTATTTTATATTACCACGATATATAGAGAAAACTTCTTTTTAGAAAATTTAAGTATAAATTTGAACTAAGACTAAATAAATTAATGTTGTCGACTACATTAATAAAGCTTCAATATCAAAAATTGTTGATTTAAGTTTAATTTTCGAAAATAGCACATATTATTAGTCCGGTTAGGAGCTTATGGGAGAAAAAGCCACAAACTACACTTATGAGCTCTTAAGATTTCCAACTAATCCTTGTTTAGCATCTAACTCATAATTAACTCTATCATTTCTCGTTCTTCGCAAATTTAAAATCTTTTAACTAAAAAGGATCGTTGAATGGCTTAGTCTTAAATTTATGGGGACAAGCTAGAGCTCAAACACGCTCAATCGGAGGTCAAATAATTTATTCTTATTCTACCCAGTCAGGAAAAAGTCAACATTGTGATAAAACACTTATTTTATTTTTGAAAATTTTTAAAATTTTTCATTTTTTTGGTATTTTGGTGGTAAAAACAAGATTACGTGAAAACAACGGCTGCAGGCACAATCAAATCGATAGATACCCCCCATACTAGAACTAAACATTGTCCTCAATATTTTAAGAAGGGTCTCTACGTAAATCTAGGGCCGTTTATTAAGTATGCTCAAAGATAAACGTTAGTCGATAAGATTAGGATATTGGATTCCCATAATGAAGCTGAGGATTTGAAGCTCGAGTGAACGAAGGACAAAACCATGAGCACGAGAGGCTTCAAAATCCAGGGCAATCCTGGACATACATCACAAAACACAAAGTACTAGAAAAGAAAATGCGAGCCTCCTCACAACACACTTATTCGTTACTACTATTATAATTAGATTAAGATAAGCATGGGTTGCCACCCACGAAGCGCTTGTTTTAGGTCACTAAGCTTGACCCGTTCCCCCATACTTGAGCTGGTCAAGGGGGATAGAAATGGAGACACGGAACATCCAAAACACGGATGTCCTCTCCATAAGAGCAAGGAAAAATCTCCATCGGGCTTTCAAAAATTTTAATGACTTTGAAAGCTTTAGGGCCCCGATGAGATAATTCTGGGAGAAGAGAAGTATGAACTCCTTTAGAAGTGAGAATCCCGGGGTTGAAAACTTTTTCCTCATTTTTGGATGAAAACGAGAGTAGAGTTTCGGACCCGGGAACTTCTTTGTGGAAAGGAAGTTCATAAAGAGGAGGATTAAAATCCTCAAGAATTAAAGAAGCATTAGATATGGATATCTTCTTTACATTCTTATCTGGTGTTGCTCGAATAGTGACTTCGAAAAGGTTCTCATGAATGAGTATACCCGGATTAAATACTTTGTCCTCGTTATTGGTTGAAGGCAAAGCATCAACCTCGGAAAAATCCTCATAGAGAACCGAGTCATACTTGGGGGAATAAAGGAAATCACTTAATCAAGGGGGATCAAGTTCATCAATCAAGAGTTTAGGCTCTTTGATTTTATCTTCCTTGGAGTCAAATGGATCATCATAAACATCATCATTATCAGACTTAAGTTCAACAAGATCATCATCGACATCATCATATAATGGTGGAGATGAATAATCAAGAGTATGTTCATCGATAAACATCTTAGGAATGGTATCAACAAGATTGTTATTAGGATCTGCAAGATTACCCTCATAACCGAATCCTCGAGAATAGAATCTATTTCCTTGGTAGGATCATGGTTAAGAAAATATTCTATTTCTTTCAGATCGGATTCGATATCAAAAGGAAGATCATCATTTCCCAGTGGAAAACCCCCCGCCCGGTTAATAAGAGCGAGTTCATCGGCGAACTCCTCGAGCAAATGGTCAGGAGAAGAAGAAGTGGTACTGCCACTTAATGGATTATGAGAAAGAGGGAGAGGAGATGAAGGATCATTATTTAATAATTCCTCAATTAAACGAAGATCTCCCTCCGGGTCAAAGTCGGTATCATCACTCCCCGGTGGAAATGAATCACTTGCGAGATAAGCTTTGAATTCTTCCCAAATTAAATCACTTTCTTCTTAAGGTAAAGTATGTGTGGGAAGAAAGAGAACAATAGGGTCCGAAATTGGAGTGGGATTGCCACTCAGATGATTTGTTGCAAACAAATCTTCAAGATAATCCTCATATGAAACATTGCAGAAATCAATCATGTTGATTGATTCTTTGTGAGGTTGGTTTGAATAGCTTGAAGTGTCATGTCTCATATTCAAGGTTAATTTTTCATCACCGTCACGGAGAATCATTTCTTCTCCGTGAACGTCAATCAAAGCAGATCGGCCTCCCCACCCGCCGCCCTTCGCTCCCCAGGTCCTTCCCAAGATGTGGTGGACTCGAGGATCGCTTCATAAGCAACGATGACAAAATCAAAGCGGGGAATGTGAACTTTCCACCGAAAACAATGACTCTCTGGAAGAAGAGTGAATAGTAAAATCTGAACTCGCGCCTTTTTCTTCTTTTATAACTTTGTTTTTGTTTGACCCGTGTTAAAATGGTGTTTACTTGGGCTATTTTATATGAATTGGGCCACGAGATTTAGTGTGGGCTCGGTTAAAGGTAAAAGGATTTTAGGTTAATGGGTTAATAAAAGTACTTAACGACCATTAGTCTGTCTGTTAACAAAGGACTAACGGTGTTATTAATTTAGGGCTTTTGGTGAAAATGGATTTAACATTAAGGCTCTTTTAGGTATTTTGAGGGTTTTGGCATTTTGTGAATTGACCATTGTTGACCATGGGTTGACTTTTGATGACCTTTGCTAGAAAACTTCCAACTCTTGTGCACTCTATCCATTCCCGTGTTCGTGTTTGTCCGGTTTTGACTGTTTTCTTATGATTTTTGCAATATCCGTACCTAAACATTCACAAACAAAAAAATATACAAATACAAGCATATTTTTGCACATTTTGATCATTTAAAGGTTACTTTTGACTTGAAAAGGATATGTGATTTCTCACATATCAGTATACTCACCATGTTCTGGGTCCGTTAAAGTCTCCTCTACACGTTCATCCTCCTCTATATTTATGAATGGAGGAGGCATAGGAACGGTAGGTCCATCAAGAACAAGACCACTTCGAGTAGTAATGGCTTTCAATTCACCCTTCGGGTTATCAACGATATTTCTAGGGAGAGATCCCGTACCCGAGGTAGAAGCGGTGTTCATTTGAAAGAAACTTGCCATCATGTTCTTAAGCTCATTTGTTTGATTTGACATTGAAGCTTGAATTGAAGATTGCATTTCATTTCTTAACTCATTTTTCACATTGTTAATTTGAGCTTGCATGGCTTTTATATTAACATCATTCATTTTCTTAATTTTCTCCAATTCACTTAAAGGAACACTTTGGTTTTGTTGAATTGGAGCTTGATAAGTTGTATTTTGATTGAAATTGTTTCCTCGGTTATATCCTTGAGGTTGGCTAAACCGGTTTTTATTATTTTGATCATTTTGTTGAACAAAACCTGATGGTCTTATTTGATTAACCACACCTGGAGGGCGATAACCAGAATTACCCTGATTGTAGTTACCCGTGGCTGCTACAACGTATCCTTGAATATTATCCCGATATTCCGAGAAAGTGTTGCCATCGGCGGCGAGACACTGATAGTAAGGATGAGAACCACCGCAAGTAACACAAATCTCCTCAACGGCTTTTACGGAAGCTGGAGGTGGGGTTGCTTGAAATTGTTTTAGAATAGCCGTCATGGCGGTAGTCACAGCACTCGTTTGCTGATTTACTGCATGAGTAAGTTTGGCTATATCAGAAGAAGAAGAATTACCATCACTTGATTTCACTTGAGAAACAATTGATTTGTTTTGTGAATTACGGACCTTGGATTTGTTTTCGATAATCGTCAACACATCTTGAGTACTTCTTTCCAAAAGATTACCATCAGCGGCAGAATTCAAGGAATCTTGGTCGGCCGGGTTCAAGGCATTGTAGAAAGTATCAAGTTGGTGCAATTCGATGAAACCATGATGAGGACAAGTACGAAGGAGATCTTTGTAACGGTCCCATGCCTCATGAAATGACTCATCAAACTTTTGTTGAAAGTTGGAAATCTCATTTCAGAGATTTGTCGTTCTTGAGGGAGGAAAGAATTCATTGATGAATTTGGACACAAGATCTTCCCAAGTGAGAATAGAACGAGGGGGTTCTTTTTCAAGCCAACGACGGGCTGCCCCCGCAAGAGAGAAATGAAAAAGCATGAGCTTAATCGTTGAATTAGGCACATCCATGTATTTTATTATGGAAGTTATTTTGTTGAACCAACGGATGTGATCATGAGGATTGTATTTCTCAAGTCCGAAGAATTGGTGGAACTACGATTGCTTCCGCATAAACCTCGGTGGGTGCACGGAGCAATTCCGCCATAGTACGTTGATCGACCATCGTAACTACAGGTGGTTCTTCAAGAGAGAAAGGTTGTTTTGAACGTCTACGGTTACGACGTTTCGGGTTTGAAGTGGTTGGATTAGAAGAAGAATTACCAACGAGATTAGAAGAAGAACGAGTGCGCATGCACTAAAAAGAAATTAAGAGAAAATAAAAGAAAAATATTTTTGGTTTTTCAATAATTTCACAATTTATTTTAATGGACAAAACGAGATCGAATAACTTAAACCAATAATCGACAAGCTTCACGGTAGCTCTTTAAAAGAAAAACGCACAAAGGAGCGGAGGAGTAGGAAAGCGCGAAGCTATTAAAAACCTTTCTCCTTTAGGGTCGTAGTTCCTCGGAACAACCCTCCTTAAACCCCTCTTATAGTTTGTTAAACTTTTAAAGGTGAGCCGTACGTCGCAAGTGACACAAAGGCAAGTTTTGAATCTTTTGTTCGGGAACTTATTATGATAATGCTCAAGATGCAAGCATTATATTGATGATGATTTTATTTATTGATTAAGGACAATTTTTTTATGTTCTTGATTTTTTTTTATTTTCTTTTGTTTTTTTTTATTTTATCTTATACTAATACTAATAAAAGAAAATGAAAAATATTTTTGTATTTTTGTATTTTTATAAATAAAAGAAAATATTCACAAACGGGAATGATAACTAATCTTCAAATGAAACACGAAAATCGCACACACCTCCCGGCAACGGCGCCAAAAATTGATAACCAAAGATTTAACCTTTAGTATATATAAATATGGAAAATCAATAATTATAATTCAATTATAGTACGATAAGTATTCCGAAAGACTCTAAGAAATTGCTTTTGACCAAAGCAAAATCAAAAATCCCCCGGGTCGTTTCCCAACGAGGTGTGAATTGAAAATCGAGAACGTTTGTGATCGCGTGAATTGAATGGATTAAGAGATTTGGATTTAGATTTTCTAATTTCTAAGATTAAAATGCAAAAACGATTAAAGAAAACCTAAAAACAAAAGCTAAAAGTGAATTTAATCCTAAAACGAGAACGGGATTGAAAACCCGTTCTTTAAAAAACCAAATTGAGAAATTTTAACCCTACGGATGCAAATTTAATTTTCCTAGATGCTAAATGATAAAAGAAAATTTTCTAAAAAAAATTATATTTTTTTGACTTTTTAATGAATTAAAAACTGTTTTGAAAAGAAAAAAACGATTAAAAATAGTAAACAAAATGAGAAAAATCTGAAAAAATTGTGGAAAGTAGCTAAAAGTTAGCTGATTATAGGAAAAATAAAACTGGGAAAGCAGCTTATTCCAATAAGCCAGGAATAAGCCAAAAGTGGCTGAAAGCTTAAATGGAAAAACAAGTATAAAAGAAAAGTTAGTGCAAACTAGGATAGATGGTCCTGGTCTGGCACCGTGGTTAGTGTGTGTGATGTTAAGTATGTATGTGTGTTAAAGGGGAGGTCTAGGGTTCGAATCCTTGGCCTCCCTTTTTGGAAAATGATTTTTTTTAAACTTATAAAACACACAAAAATAAGAAACTTTAAAAAAATGACTTTTTACAAAGTCTTAAAAATAAGCTAGAATAAGCAGTTAAAAACTTGGCAGATTCACTTTTTTAACTAAGTGACTTCTAAGCTAAATTGTTAAGCTACTTTATGGCTAATTAAGCTAGTGGAAAACACAAATAAGCAAAGATAGCTAATCAACTACTCCTAATAAGCATATTAAGCAAAAATAAGCAAGGACAATAAGCTAGAAAGGCTATGAAAAGCTAATAAGCAAAATGGCAAAACTGATAGGTAAACAGCCTAAGGACCAACTTTGGAGCTTATTTTTAAGCTCTTTAATGGAACCTTATGGGCTTAAGGCTTATACCAGCTTAAAGCTTGGCCTAAGGGCTTTCTAGATTAGCAAAGAAAAATCAATTTGAAACTTAAATAAGCCATTAAAAAGCTTAATGAAAAGTGTTGATATACTCAACACTTGCTGATTCTTTTAAGTTTTGAAAAGGGAAAAATACTACTTTTGAGCTTAAAATAAGTGGACTAAATAGAAACTTATGAACAAATATCCTTAAAACAGATGGAGTTTAGACATCAAAGAGCAATTATCAACAATAAAAAATTAGTTTGAAATCAAGGATAAGCCAAAAAAATGAGATTGAAAAAGCTGCTTTTTACTAGAAAATACACTTAACAATTTTTTGGACAGATTTGACTAAGACCAAAGTAAACCAAAAGAAACTAATCCTACTGCATTTGACACATAAAAACAATACAAAACTAGTTTTAAAAGTTGGATTTGAAAGCTGAATCAAAATAAGCACTTTGAATCAATTCTGTCACCACAGATTCAAAGGCCTTTTTAGAAAAACCTTAAAAGAAACTTTAAGACCTTAAAATCTTTAAAAACAGCTTAGGAACAACTTAAAATGGCTTGTGCAAATTACCCAAGTAACCCAAATGGTTTAAAAACTAGTTTTACCCACTTTGATAGGTTAACCCAAACACCCCTTTAAGGTGTAAAAACAAATCTTAAAGCTGATTTTTGGAGATTTAAGCCAAGACTTTTAAGCACAGATGGTAAACAAGCAATGATAAGAAAAAATAAATGGATTCCAAACAAAAATAAGCAATTAAAATAAGCAAACAACAAATGGCAGTTTAAGGTAAAAATAGACAGTTAAGAGCAAAACTTAAAGAAATGACATCAAAGCAACAAAGAAAGACACATAAGCATAAAAGACAGTAATAAGCAAGAAAAAGCAATAATAAGCAAAAAAATAAGCTAATGAACAGTAAAATAAGCAAAAAAATAAAAATAGAAACTTACAAATGTCCAATGCTTTTGGCAATGAAATAAGCTCTCAAACCAGCTTATACAAACCTATATGCTTCCCAAGAAGCTCTAACCCAAGGTCATCCACAATAAACCTTGCTCTTTTACTTTGACAGATTTTGGATTTTTTGTGATTTTTGACAGAATAGAAAACAAACTTATATATAGGCTTTTAATGGCTTAAAAGCTTATATATGAGCTTAAACAACAATATTTAAAGACAATTAAGGTAAATGACAAGTATTTAAAGGAAAGCTCTTAAAATTGAATTAACTTGAAAATAATGATTACAAAGCTGAAATTTAAATGACAATTAAATTAAATGACAATGTATTAAAAAGACAGTAATTAAAATGGTACAAACTTTGTTAATACAAAAGATGGACTTAACAAAAATTCGACAAAAGCTAATAAGCTACATATGCTTATATTTATACTAAGTCTTGGTCGTCTCTTGTGTTTCTTCACTGAGTGCTTCAACTGTTGTGTTTGTTGTGTGAGTAGGAAGTCATAATTCATCCAAGCCATTGATCTTTCTTGGAGCCCAATCCTATCAATCACAGCCGTTGATCATTCTTGTCCAATGGTGTTGTTAGGGATTGCCAAAGTGGCAATTGGAGTGTAGTGAGGTGGGGTGAGGCTGAGAGTAAAGTTTTTGGCTAGATAGGAACAATAAACGAGGGTGAAAGTGACAATGAATAGTGACAAGGGTATTGGCGGGAAAGGGTTCTGTTTTGAGTTAACAGGGTAAAATGGTTTGGGGGTTTTGGCAGGATAAGCCCCTCATTGTGTATAAGTTGTTTACATTGAACGTCCTTGGCGGTGATATGAGTTTTTGAGGACTTGGCAGGTCGAGGCCCTCATGTAGTATGGTGTTGTTGCAAGGAAAGTCCTTGAGGGACTAACGGGGAAACAGACTTAACAGCCTTATAACAGGCTCGTTAAGTGGTGTTTGGGCCTAGTTAAGACATTTGGGCTTGTTTGTATTTAGAAATGGATTTGGGCTTTTTGGTCTTCATGATGTTTAAATGGGTTGACCCGGCCCATTAGATGGGTACGGGTGGGCCCATTTAACATTTCTTCGGTTTCGGCTTTGACTTTGACCTTTGACTTTTTCGGGGTTGACTTTGTCGGGGTTGACTTTGACTTGGTTGACTTTGACTTTTTGACTTTGGCTTTTCTACGCTTTTCCATTTCGTGCTCGGTTTTGTTGTTTTTGGCTTGATTTTTCGTCTTTTTCTCGGATATCCGTTTCCTACACAATATAAGTGAAAACATACAAATACAAAGTATTTTTGGTACGTTTTTGGTAATTTAAGTCTGGTTTTAAAGGTCAAAGGTATGTGTATTTAAGCACATACCAGGGTATAATCCTAGAAATTTACCAATTTAAACAAGTTACTCCATCTAAATCCATAGTACTCATTATTATGGTCTCGAATAGATATACCAAGCCAAGTTTTAGAGTCTATAACATCACCAGCACACTCATATTTTTTTAGGATTTTGGTAAATATTTGGAAACGGATAAGGCTGAATCCTCATAATATCTAATAAAGGTTTTGTGTGCAGGTTATGCAACCAGTAATTTCACAAAAGTATGCTTAAAAAAATCAATTTAAGCATAATATAAGCATATTAATTTGATAAATTAGGACGAGTAGCGTTCTAATTCTCATCCCTCACTTAAATTATACAACGTCCTTGTTGTATAAAAATAACAATTAAAAACGAGAAATAAAAGAATTATAACGATAAACTCCCTTAATATTTGCTCGGTATGATTCTCCATGTTGAGTTTATGAACAAGAATGTGTGTTGTAAATGTGTTTGGATTCCAGCATGACTAAAACACACATAGGATTCCAGATTATGGATACTTCACCAATGTTGTCGATTTTTTTCCAGCGAGGTCATGTGTAAGATACAAGTAAACCACGCAAACCTATCTCGGGTATTCTACGGTTAATAAAAAAAATAAAAACTAAAAACTGTAAAGGAAGTCGATACGCTGTATCCCAAAACCAGGATACGCCGTATTAAAACCTATAAAAAGAATCTGAATACGGGTCAGTCTGCTAAATACACCGTATCATATAATGAATACGCCGTATATAGAGAAATAACAATAATGTTTTAAATGCAGAAAAATAAAGGACTGATAACGCCCAGACAGTCAATACGCCATATGCTGTAGAGTAGATACACCGTATTGATGTCTGGGAAGACAGACTCGATAAAAGGAATTAAAAACAACCCGTGTTGTCTCCCGGGAAGCACTTTTATTTATAGCGAAGTCTTTAAGTTACACTTTTCTTTAGGCTCCTTTACTCTATCTCATGCACGTTTATGTGCCCGCGTGTCAGCCATTCTTCAACCTTCGCATCTCGAATAAATTTGGGTCCTAGATTCAATACTCCTTTATAGAAACCTTTCAGCTTTTGGTATGAGTGCGAGATTCCATTCATCTTATCTTGTTTACTTACCTTCAGTAATGGTGGGATCTTGTTGCTTTTTTCATTAGTAAGGTGTTTGAACTTCGGGTTCGACCGTATTATTTGGTAAGTTACACTATCATCCCCATCTCGAATGGTAATGATTCCATCAAACCTTCTGGCTTCCATACACGACGCTTTGCAAAAAGGTTCTTCGACTATCACATCTCCCATTCCTTCGTCAAGATAAGGATCCATATCTTCCTCAACTGTAAAATTAGTAATAACATAAAAGTTTCCAATAAAAACACATGCATTAACGAAGTTTCCTAATTCGTTCCTCCCATTGAGTTCAATTTATGAAACTTTTTAGACATCACATTAATAGGCAAAATTGGGAGGAAATTAGCGTGTACATACTCAAAACCTATCATGCACAAAACCTTTAAGTTGTAGGTACAGTTGATACGGATTCTCCTATTAAAGTCATAATTACTAGGGTAATCATCCAATCCACCAACGAAATTAAACCGAGTTTTGACTATATCCATCATGGGCTCATTAACAACCTCACCTTCCTCAACGGTGGGTTCTAAATCATCAACTTTATTTCTTCTAAGATCTAGTGGTTCATTCAGATCGTGCAATTCAATATAATCTCCATATGATGGGTCAAATGATCTATTTAGGATTAAAGTTTCTCCCATCAATCTAGCTTCCAAATCGAGGTCCATCCTTTCTCTTAAGCTTAACATGTAGACTCTCTTAATTAAACTACTAGCAGGTTTAACACTTTTAAAAATAATTTTCTCATCCCTACCCTCAAAGTAATCTTTCTTTTAAACACATCAACCTTAGCGTGGGCGATAGACAAAAATAGTCTTCCGAGGATCAAGGGCACATTGGCATCCTCGGGCATATCTAGAATGATGAAGTCTCCGGGAAAAAACAAACTTACCAATCCCTACTAGTACATTTTCAGCAATTCCCTTGGGATGTTTCATTGTTCTATCTGCTAATTCAACAGTCAACTTAGTATGAGCTAATTCGCCTAAACCTAGATTGAGGTAGGTCGAGAGAGGCATGCACTTACGCTAGCTCCTAAGTAAGCAAGGGCTTTTTTGAAACAAACATTATTAATATAGCAGGATAAATTAAAACATCCTAGGTCTTTCTTTGTGACAACCATGATTTAGCAAGGTTAGTTTAACCGTTATTGTTAGCTTACCTAGCTTTGTGTGTTTTAGTTTTATGTGCGAAAGTCATTTTGGTGTTATATGTTATATGATATATGCGTTATTATATGTGTTTGAGATAGTGGAATTGAATGATTTAGTCATTTCATTTCACATGTGATGGTGATTTTGGGAGTATAGTGATTTTGTTATTTTACCGTTAGTAAAATGAAGGAAGTATGTTGATTGTGGTAGTTTTATACACACATTAAAATAAAATACTATAATAATATTCCAAATAGCAATTAAGAAAATTACCAAGTTACCCTTGATAAAATTCACTCTTAAAAATATATATATTATAATATATAATACGTATATTAAACCGGGTAAGATTGATCACCCGGGTCGTTTCCCCAACGACTTGTGCAATTGAAACCACGTTTAAGCTCGGATTATGATTTGAATGAAAGCAAAGATATTTTTATGATCTATAACTACCAAATAAGAGCAACAAGTAAAAATGAACAATTTAAAGCAATTAAACACTAAAAAAGTAAACGGGAAACAAATAAAACGCGACAAATAAGCAAGTAAATCAAAATTAAATCCTAAAAATGCAAACTAAATTTCTAAACCTAAAATAAGACAAAAGAAAATTTAAGGAAAAAGAAAAATATTTTTTTGATTATTTTGAATTTTTATGAATAAAATTCTACTTTAAATCTAATTTAATTCTTAATAAAAATAGCAATAAAGTCTAAAATTTGGGAAAAAATAACTTTTAAGCTTATAAAAATCTAAAATACTATAAAAGCAAAGAAAACTAATTTTAACTATTTTAAAAAATTAAATTCCTATTTTAAAAATCAAAAATAAAAGCCTAAAAATGAAAATTAAAATCTAAAAAGAATGTAAATGATTTTTCTTTATGTAAAACTAAAGCTATTTTTTATAAACCTAAAAACTATGTTTTTATAATTTTTAAAAACTTTTTTCTATTTTTAATTGCTTTCGAAAATTAAAAGATAAGAAAAATGATAAAAAAAATACAAAACTTAATGAAAAATTACCAAAAAAACAGGAAAAATCTAAAATGCAACTAGGAAGTTAGGAAAAATAAAAGGAAGTGCTCAGCTTAAAAAATAAGCTCTATAAGCCCTATGATAAGCTACGGCTTTTATAAAAAAAATAAGAAATAAAAACGTGGTTAACTATTTGTTGAAGCAAAGTTAGACATGTGACAAGTCCCAAGGGCAGTGGTAAGGCGTGTGGTTTGTGTAAGTGAGGTCTCAGGTTCGAATGTAGTTAACCCCCTTTTTGCCTCTTATTTTATTTTTTTTATTTTTGCTTTTTATGAAAAACTGAATATTAGGACTTAAATAGGACACAAAATTAAGCACTTTTAATGAAGAGAACACTAGCTAAAAACTACTAATAAGCTTTTAATCAGCTTATCAATAAGCTGTTGCAGAAAGGGGCCCTTTGCCTAAGGTTTCACTAAATCAGCTATAAACTACTCAAATTAAGCTCAAATGAAAAAGCAAAAGGAGTTCTGAAAAGCTTATGATTTGCTTAAGCTGATTATGAAAAGAACTTTGAACTGAAAACACTTAAAGATAATTGAAAATGATGATGAAAGTAATAAACTCAGGAAACAAGGCAATAAGCTCAAAAACTATATAAGCTCAAATGCTCAAAAAGCAATTTCAGACCTTAAGCCTTTGCAAACTAGCTAAACTACTTGTGGACTATAAATCCAAATCATAAAATCAAACATTCTAAACTAGAAATCAAAATTTAGAAGCTAAATCTTAACTGCAACTGTTTTTGTACTTTTGGCTTTTTAGTGACTTTTAAGCTAAATTGTACTAAAGCAAATGAGATTTAAAATGAAAATTAAAGCCTATTCTATACTAAGCTATGACTAAGCTATAAGCTATAAGAAAATGGAGCTCTAAATCCTACAATTAAAAGCTAAAAATTAAGCTAAAAAGTGACAGCAGGAACAGCTTAGTTCCTGCTGATGCAATTGACACAAGTGTAAAACCAATAGTGCAGGTAACCTTGAGGTTTAGTACTGCACTAAACTTACTCAAATTGAGTGCTAAAACATAATGCAAGCAAGATCTAAGCCTTGGAAGGCTTAGATCAAATTTTCTCAAGCTTAAAGGGAAGGTAAAAGTGCCCTGGTGTTAAATTACCAAAATTAAACCATAACTTTAGAAATTTTGAAAACTAAACTCTAAAAACTCTTAATCTATCAGTTTAAAATGATGACACAACTAACTCAAATGAATTGCACAAGAACACTTGACTTTTTAAGGTCAAATTAGTTTAAACCAAACACCCCTTTATGCACTTGACAGAATTGATTAAGCTTTTAAAACTAAAATTTACTTATGAAAACTAGACTACCAGATAACTAGGGGCTTATAACAACTTATTTAAACACAATTTAACAACTGTATTAAGCTAAAATTTAAGATCTAAGACTAGGCTACTATATTTTTGGCTTTTTATAGATTTAAATGACAGATATGAAAACACTAAGATTTATAACTAGCTAGCTAAAAACAGATGATCAATATAGTCTAATAAGCAATATTAAGTAGAAATAAGCACAAATAAGCTACTACTTTAAGCAAATAAGCAGATCTAAGTTATAAAGCAATAAGACAACTATTTAAGCTAGAATTTAAAAGCAAGGAAATTAAAAAGAAACTTACTAGAGCTTCAGCTTAACAGAAGCATAATGGCTCTTAGAGCTTTGCTACAAGCTCTCCTAGCTTATAAATAAGCTAGGAGTAAAGTCCTTGAGATCTCTTCCATTTCTAGATCTCCTTCCAAAAGCTTAAATCCACAAGTTAAGGTAAATAGAATTTTTAAGCTTGTTAATTAAGTTTATGTAAGATTTAAGATCAATTGAGCTCAAATCATGAGCTTAGAGACTCATGAGAGCTTATAGTAGCTTATATAAGCTTATGAGAGCTTATTGACTATTATAAGACATTTTAGATCTTAAAAGATTAAAAGACAAGATTAAAACAAACTTGATTTATATTAAGAGAAGCTGCTGATTACAATATGAAAAGAGAAATTACACTAGAAAAGCTTTTAAAAATAGAGAATTACAATAAGCAATAAAAACTACAATAAGCTACTAAAATACTACGTTCAGTGAATGTGGTGGGGGGGGGGATTTTTTTTAATTAAAGAAAACCCTTTATAGGCACTCATAGATCCTTCTAGGCCTCTAATTTGTTATACGCGCCTATCAACATCATCCCTTGATCATTCTTTAATCATTGATTCCTTCTTGTCCACTGTTGGATCACTAATGCGCTCACACGGATTGCCAGCGTAGCAATCGTTAGACTCAATTGTGTTTGTTTACTAAGTGCTTTTTATTTGCAAAAACCACGTCCCTCTTGTGCTTCTCCTCGTCACACTGGCTTGAGCTTGAGAGTTATCTAATGAAATCCTATGATTGACTGATCTATCCAACCGATCTGTTAAACGCTCCACGAATTACCCTTAAATTTCCTCATCAATTGGGGAAAAAGCCCTTTTGATTTACCCTAGGTGAAAGATGGGACGATAGTGAATAGTACCATGTTTTCCCGCTTGTTTTAACTTCACAGGTAAATTTTCGTTTAAAAACATTGGAGATAAATATTGCAAATATGGTCCCTCACTTGGTTTGTTAAAATCTTAGTATAAAAAACAACATTCATAGAATGGGGCATTTTTGGTCCCTTGGTTTTAAAAAAGGGTGTGCGGCTTGGTTTGGGCTTTTAGATCCGGGTATGGCCCATTTAAGTTTAGGGACCATTTGTGTGATTTTTTAAAAAAACCTTGGGGAGGACCACTGTTTGACTTTCCTTTGACTGTTTGACTGAGGTTTGACTTTTCTTTGGCTTTGCTTCCGGCTTTTGTGCACTCTTCCGTTCTTGTGTCCATGCTTGCCCGTTTTTGACGTTTCTGTGATTTTTGATATATCCATACCTGCACACACAAAACACAAATACAAGCATATTTTTGCCATTTTTGGTCTGTTTTGGGCTTAATTGGGCCTATTTATGTATAAACGGATATGGTAATTATGCACATATCCCAATTCCCAAACTAAACGATTGTGTGTGTCCCACAGCAATTCACATGCCTTATAACCAAATACTTAAGAAATTTTCCCCAAACTAATCCTTTAGAAAGTAGTAAAGTCTTTGTGGGAAAAATTTCTAAGTCACAAGTTATAAAACACCCGAATTCCCATTTTCAAAACTTTTTTCTCTTTTTATGATTTTTCTTGATAATTAACTACCTAACTACAACTTATTTATTTACAAAAGACATAATGTATTGTTTTTATTACCTTTTTGGTAACTTTGAGGATCATAGAACAAAAAGCACAATTAAGTGTCTAAAAGATAACTTCATCATCCTTGATTTTTCACTTTTTTCCCATGCTAGGCATAAAAATTATATTCACTCGCTATTACGAACTAAGATGCTAATGAGTACATATAATATACAACTTGTAATTCCTCTTCCCGACATAAATCAATATTTAGGTATGTGTTGTTCAAATTAATTTAAAACCATTAAATCCACATATTTAGATAGTTAGAAATCCGACCAAGGCTTACACATGGGCCTTTTGGCCTAATATGTAATCAACACTTAGAGAACACAACTCAAAACAAACAAAAACCTCTTAGCTTAAGACAACGTTGGTTCACTTGCCTCAAGAATGACTTCTTCTCTAGCGATCCCAACAGTCATCGGGTAAAGTGATAAGGCTTTTGACACCCCCATCCGGAGAATACTAATCGAAACGTATGAAATTCCGATGAAAAAGCCTTGTAGACTTTTGCAAACCTTAGTTCAAAAGAATACATTGGCTTTAGAAAATGAAAATTCTACTATTTATTTTCTAACTTTGCAACATTATTATTTCTATTTACATAATTAGGCTAGGAATTGGTATCACTTTCTTCGACGACACATCGGCCACGCCTCCGACAAGAGCTCGTGTACTTATTATGATACCAACCCTAAATATACAAATCCTCCACCCTTATTCTTCGATGTCACATCGGGAGCGAACTCGACAAATGCCATGGTACTTATTGCGGTCTTGTTCTTGATGGGTATATGCACTACTTTCTTGCCACATATGATAACGGCGTCTTGATCAACTAACTAATCCATCCTAATAACTACGTCAAAAGTTCCCAGCTCAATAGGCATAAGGTCAATTTTAAATAAGTGGTTTAATAAGTTCAGGGTACATCCTCTCAGGATAGTATTAGTACTAACGACCCTTCCATCGGACAATTCCACTTCATAGCTAGTGTCTAGTCTAACTGGATTAATGTCTACCAGGTGACTAAAACTAGTGTTCACGAAGCTTTTGTCAGATCATGAGTCAAATAATACAGTAGCATAACGACTGTTAAGTAGAAACGTACCCGTGACCACATTTGGTCCTTACTGTTTCTCAGCATCTCTAATCACGTAAGCCCGACCTCGAGCTTCCTCACCTTGTGGATCTCTTCTCTTCGGATAATAGTTCCTTATGTGTCCCTTTTCTCTACAATCATAACACGTCACAGTTGGTCGTGCATTAGCACCCATAGCTATGGCTTTGCCCTTACAATCTCGTGCCATGTGGCCTGGCTTTCCACAGTTACTACATACTACCTTGCAATACCCAAAGTGATGCTTTCCACAACGATTACAGAGCGGTTTGTTTCCAGCATACCTATTTTGCTCAGCAAGGGTGGTGGTCATTGCTCGCGCATTACCCTGCCTTTGATTGTTCTGCTGGTTATGGCGTGTGTTGTCACTGTTGTTGTTTCTGTTGTTACCGTTGTTACCACCTTGTGAACTTTCCCATTTCCTTTTATTATTGCCCTCGCTATCCTTTCTGTTAGAGACTGAGCCTTTTGCTCCATCAATGGTGTGCCTTGGAGCAACGTACATTATTTTGGCTTGTGGGTTTAGAATCCTAATAACTGTTTCCCTGATGGTTGGCAGTTAATCCCGGTTATAAGCTTTAATTTCTGCGTTTGGTCGGGAACCATTTCCGGACATTGTTGATCCTGCTCATGAAGCGCCTGCGTGTAGAAGATATGTCAAAATCCTTAACCTTCAAATTCCATAGTTCATGCTCCATTCGCTGAATTTCCTCAATAGGGTTGAACCAGCTCATGAAAGCGCTGGTCCTCAATTTCTTAAGTTCAGTCCAAGACATCCCATATGCCATGTTAATCCCATTTGGATTTATACAGGTGTTGTTCCACATGTCAAGGAACAACGATAGAGTGGTATAGGTGGCAAACATGACTCGATTTTCAACAGAGCAGTTGCTAAAACGATACCACAGATTCCATATTCCTGAATAACGAGATAAACCAACAGCTCCCTTTCAGTTCCCACTGAACGTTAGTGGATCAAAGTTTTGGGGTATATCCTTATAAGTACTTCTATAGGCTGGTCAAGCAAGATGTTAGGCGGTGCTCCATTTCATTGTTGTTATTAGCTCTGATGGCATCCATGAGTCAGCCACACGTTGGGCTATGGTTCGTTTAAAACCAAACACACATTAATAATTCTAAATATACAATATGATGGAAAATACAAATTACCCTTGAGGAAAAAGGTAGTTAGAAAAATCTTCACAAATATATATATTATAATACGTATATTAATCGGGAAGTATGATTCCCGGGTCGTTATTCCCTAACGATTTATGAAATTGAAACCACGTTTGTTGTTCGGACAATGATTTGAATTGAAGACAAGGATTTATTTGATTATCTCTTTTAAAAAAGTTAATATAAACAAATTATATCAATAAGCTCGAAGACAAATAACAGGGAAACCAAACTTTTTACTAAAAACGCAAAACTGGGACCACTAAACGGTGATAATAACTATAATTTCTAAATTAACACTATTTAATTTTTCTTCTTTTTAATGGATCTAATTGGACTAAAAAAGTAAGTTTAAAGAAAACTAGACAAATATTTTTGAAATTGAGTTTAAAAACACGAAAAATGAGAACGGGAACAAATCCCGTTCTTTAAAAAATGAAATTTTGCAATTAGACCCTACGAAAGCAAAACTAACTTTTACTATAAACTTTATGATAAAAAGAAACTTTTAAAAAGATTTATCTATTTTTTTGATATTTTTCTATTTTTTGTGATTTTTTAAAGTTTTAATCTAAAAAATGTTTTAAAAAATACTATACTCTCTTAAATAATTCTAGAAAAAATACTAAAAATAGCTTATACTAATTAGAAACCTAGGAAAAAATAAGATGATGTCCAGCTTAATGAATAGCAACGAAAAATAGAGCTAAAAACAGCTTATAAGGCTTATAAGTGAAAAACGTGTATAAAAGTTAAATGTTGTAAGAGTATAACGAAAAAGACCCTAGGGCGCAGTGGTAGTGAGTGTGTGTTATAAAAGGTTGAAAGTGTTGAGGTCGGGGGTTCGAGTCTTGCTCACCCCCGATTTCCACTTTCCCCTTTTTTTATTTTGAAAAACTTGTAAAAGCAAAGTTATTAAGCACCTAAAAATAAGCATTTTTAAAAAAAGAAACTTTTTATGAAAAGCCCTAAATAAGCTATTAAACAGCTTATTATATGACGAAAACACTTAACTTTAACTTTTTAGGTATTTTTCTTAAGCTAATAATCTAAAAAGCCCACTATAAGCTAAATTATGCTACTATTAAGCTAATACTAACCTAAAAAGTTAATTGAACAAGAATAAGCACACAGAATAAGCCATAAGCTAGTAATTTAAAATAAGCACTTATGAAAAACACTTCAAACCAAACAGACCCTTAGACACACTTTGAGCTTAAATTTAAGCTAGCAAATAAGCTTTTTAAGAAGTGAAACTTGATTTTTCTAAAACACTAGCTTAAAAACTTCTAAAAAAACTTTTTGAAAAGACTTTGGAAAACTATAGCTTATTGAAAAAGCTTAACTAAACAGACAGTTTACTCAGCTTATGCTGAGTTTGGTTTTGAAAAATGCTTATTTAAAAGCTAAAAACAAATGACAAATTAAGCTAAATTTTGAAAACTAAATCTTAACTAATGAAATATGACCTAAAAGCTACTTATAATCTGAAAATCAAAAGCTAAATGCTATTTTTACCCTACTGAAAATGAAGCTAGAAATTATACTTATGCATTTTTTTTTATCTATCTGATGCACTTGGTAAAATGGTTAAACCTAAATGCAGGTAACCTTAAGGGTCAATCCTGCTTTGTACACACCAAATAGGTGAGTACAAACACTAAATAAACAATATCCAAGCTTGACAAAGCATGAATAAAAAATCTCTTAAAAAGAAAACTTCCCCTGGTACATAGGCTTAGAAAATAAGCTTTAACTTGCTAAGTTTTTGAAATCTAAACTATGAAACCACCCTCACTACTAATTTTAACCTATATTGAAACTAGTTAAAAATCATTCATCAACTGCTTTTGACTTCTGAAAGTCAAAGACAGCTAATCCAAACACTCCTTTAAAATTCATAGATTCCAATTAAGCTTATGAATATGAAATCTATTGAGCACAACCTGAATACCAGATAACAAGCTGCTAATCACTCACCTAATAAACCTATTTAAACAGATAATAAGTCAAATTAATAAGCTATAAGCTACACTATTTTTTTTTGTTTTTAATGACATTTATAAGACTAATACTGAAATTTATGTACTACTATATAATAAACTCGAGAGCATCTAATCAAAATTCTTTAAGCATAATAAAATATTAATAAGTAAAATAAGAAAGATAAGCAAACAATTAAGCAAATTAATGAACTAAGATATTAAGACAGAAGCTTAAATGAAACTTATTTAGGCCTTAGCTATAACTAAGGTATCAAAGGCTCAATTGGTGTCTTACTAGCTAGCTTATCAATGATAAGCTAGTAAAGGTCCATATGAGCTCTTCCATTTTAAGCTCATCTTTCAAAAGTCCAAAATCCATAAGCAAAGGTACTTAACTAATTTTATAGGTTTGAATAGATTAAATTGAGATTTGCTCAATTTACAGCTTAGAGATGAAAGAGCTTATTATGACGCTTTTTGAATCTGTTGCAGAAACATTTGAGATTTTTTAAAAGATTATATGTAAGAACAACGTGATTAAAACTTAATTATTATGATTTTATTAATTGCTTTAATTGTGATTCAATACTTTGAAACTGAAAATTACAAGAGCAAATTACATTGAAAAAATGAAAATTTAGCTTAACTTTTTTAACTACTTAAAAACGGGAAAAAGAAGATATCCAAGAGTGAGTGAGGAGGTCTTATTTATAGCTGCCAGGAGAATCTTCTAGGCCCCTAAGGTGGTTACACGCCCCTTTTCATCTCAACCATCTATTCAACTCAATCATTAGATGTCGATTGTGAGCCCTTAGATTAGATTTTGATCACATGGATTGCCAGCGTGGCAATCCGTGTGCCAGATACCATTGTGCTTCTTTTGTGAGCGTTTTAGTGTAAAATCCTCATTCCTCATGTGTTTGTTGTCAGAGCCGCATGTCATTCCCTTTGGGAATTGACCAATCACAAAGCTTGGTGACGTTTATCGCTGCCATGGTGTACCTTATCACTTGAATTGCTATGCCAAGTAGCCAATTTGAATTACCCCTTTGTTTTGACTCGAGGTTAAACGGAGACGATGGGTGAATAGTAGAAACCACTTTTCCCGCGTAACTTTCTTTTATAAAAAGGGGTTTTGACTTTTTTTTCTTTTTACCCGGGTTTATAACTTCGGGCTTATAAAGGTTTTGGGCCTGGGTAGGATTTGGGCTCGGGCTTTGGATTTGTTATAAGGAAGTTAACGGGTGTTAACTCTTATAATTAAAAGAGTTAACACCATTAGGGTTTAGGGACTCTTTTTGCAATTTGGTTAACTTTGAGGGACTGATTTGGAATTTTTAGGTTTTGTCTTTTTGTGGTTGACTTTGGATGACCAAGGGTTGACTTTTGTTGACCTTAGATAGCATTCTCCCGGCTCTTGTATTCTCTTTCCTTTCCCGTGTCCGTGTTTGTCCGGTTTTGACCGTTTTCTTTAGATTTTTGCAATATCCGTACCTACACAATCACAAAGACAAAACAAGCAATATTCAAACATTTAAAGCATAATTTTGTCTTTTAGGGCCATTTTTGACATAAAATTGATATGTGTTTTCACACATATCAAAATTCCCCAAACTAAGCGATTGCGTGTTCTCACGCAATATTATATGCTTTATAACCAAATACCTCAAAACTTTCCCAACTAAACCTTTGAAAAGTAGCAAAGACTTTTGTGGGAAAAATTAAGAAATCACAAGTTATAAAACACCCCTTTTTCCCATTTTTCTAAAAAAAATTCAATTTTTTTTATATTAATAATATAACTGAGATTATTTAGACTTTCGTTATTTCCATAACTATTAGGGTTCATAGAACAAGATGCATTTCGATCCGAGTATTGGCCCCAAAAAGGATAAATTGTCGTCCATGACTTTTCCACTTATCCAAACCAACGCTTAACAAAATCACAGCCTAAAATATCAGAAAAATGCTACACTACTCATATTTGCAACTTGTGAACTTTTTACTCACGACATTTATTATATCTTAAGTGAGTGTGCTATTTTGAATTTCAACCATGAATTCAACGTTTTTCAAACATCACTTGGATTCACGTTCCACTTAATATTGAGTTTGAAGGCTAGATCAGCCATGAATCGAATTTCATCTCGGCTCATCCCACACCTTGCGGATAAGTGACCGGCTTTTGACACCCACAAAGGACTAGTATCAGGACTCACGGACCTTAGGTTTTAAAACTCTCAGGTTTCCGGTTATTCATAGCTTAAAAATAGAATTGTCAAAGTGCCAAAGCTATTTGAATTTAACAAAAAAGAAATCCAATTTATTTATTTAAACTTAATTATTATTTAGACATTTATGCCAATTGTAACCTCGACCTTTTAGAAGGCTGCAACATCGGTTGTGAGCGGCAAGATGCCAGCAAACTTTATCAGTCCTCGGATGTTTATTCTTACTTTGGTACTTTCTTTTAGACAGACTATCACATTGTTGTAAGCCGGCAAGAGGTAGTAAACTTTTATTCAGACCACAACTTTTCTTTATATTTTATATTTTTTTATCATTTTTTCTTTTATTATATATATATATAGAAAGATTTCTTTTTAAAAAAATTAAGTATAAAATTTGAAACTAGACTATTTTTTTTTTGCTATATATTACATAAAAAATGTTGATTTAAGTTTAGTCTCCAAAAATAGCACGTATAATTATTACGGTTAAAAGCTTATGGAGGAAAAAAAGCACATATTACATAAATGAGCTCTTAAAGATTTCCAAATAATTCCTTCGTTTTTTTTTTTGCTCCTACTCCATTACTTAAATATATCATCTTTCGTTCTTCGCGAAAATTTGAGAACGCTTAGTCTAAAAAGTTAAGGAACAAGGTAGAGCTCAACACGCTCGATCGGGTCAAAATTTACTCTTATTCTACCCAGCAAGAAAGTCAAAATTGTGACAAAAACATTTATTTTATTTTTGAAAATTTTTAAATTTTTTCCTATTTTGAAAATTTTGGTGGGAAAACGGGGTACGTGAGAACAACGACAAAGGTAGGTAAGATCATATCGAAGATATACTACTCCATACTAAAATCAAACATTGTCCTCAATGTTTCCTAGCCTAAGACTTAAAAACCCCATACTAGAACTCAAAAAGGTCGAATGCATAACTCAAACATGAAGAAAGTATCACAAAAATCTTTAGCCGTTTATTAAGTGTGCTATAAGATAAATGTTAGACGATAATAATCTTTAGGATATCGGATTTCCCTAAACTAATGGCAAGCAAAGGCTAGGAAGCTCGAGTGGACTAGGATAAAACCCCGAACACGAGAGTCTTCAGAAAATTTAGGTCAATCCTGCAAACAATCACAAGTACAAACAACAGACACAATGATCGGAAGAGTACAAGCCTCCTCACAATACATGAGAAATAAAAAAAATAGAAAATGGATAAGCATGGGGTGCCTCCCACAAAGCGCTTTGTTTTTGGTAACCGAGTCACATAGCTTGACTCGATCCCTGAATTCATTCGTCCTTAAGGAGAGTGTGGAGATCTTGGACTACCTTGGGTGGTAAGTCCCCTCCGAAGTAATGCTTCACATAATGACCATTCACCTTAAAATTTGGACCATCAGGTTGAGATAACTCAATAGTTCCGTATAGAAAAACATTGGTGATGGTGAAAGGTCCTGACCAACGAGTTTTAAGCTTTCTTGAGAATATCTTTAGACGAGAGTTGAAAAGCAAGACTTGATCACCAACATTGAAAATGCGGTTTTTGATCTTTGAGTCGTGAAGTTAATAAGCGGCCTCTTCGTCCTCTTATAAATCAATGAATTCTCGTTTGCTTGATCACGATGCTCATTAAGTTCATTTGTTGAAGCCTTTCGGTGATCTTCCACGGTTTTAAGATCGAAGGTAGCATAAAACAAATACGTTTTTATAGGCACCAATATGATTTTGCTCTAGTTCGATTGGTAAATGACAAGACTTTCCATAAACAAGCTTGTAAGGCGTACAACCAATTGGTGTCTTAAAAGTAGTACGAAATGCCCACAAAGCATCGTCTAATTTGTCTGACCATGAGGCACGGTTTTCTCCAACCGTCCTTTCTAGAATACGTTTCAAACCGCGATTTGAACACCTCCACTTGATCCGTCGTTGAGGGTGATAAGCGTAGCTAGTCGATGAGCTTTCCACATTACTTAGACATTACTTTAGCCAAATTTGTCATTACAGAAAATGGGTCCCTATCGCTTATAATAGCTCTTGGTGTTCCAAATTCGGGAAAAAAGAAATTTTTAAAAAACTTAACTACAACTCTAGCATCATTTGTGGGAGCGCCTTTACTTCAACCCATTTTGTAAGATAATCAACAGCTACAAGTATGTATTTGTTTCCTTTTGATGATGGAAATGGTCTGATGGTCTATTGCCCCAGACATCAAAGATTTCACAAACTAGGATAGCGTGTAGGCATATCATCTCGTTGTGAAATTTTTACCTTGACGCTGGCATGAGTCAGAGTTTTTGACTAATCATGAATCTTTGTAGATGTGCTGGGCAATAGGAAACCGGCATCAAATACTTTTTGAGCGATGAGATTGGCACTATGATGGCCCCCGGTGGGTCCTTCAAGACAAGCTTTAAGAATATCAATAGCTTCTTGCCCATGCACACACCGTCGAATGATTTGATCCGCACAAGTTCGAAAAAGATAGGGATCATCCCAGAAATAATGTTTGACATCCTTAAAAAACTTCCTCTTTTGTTGAGTTGACATTCCTTTGATGATAAAATTCCCCGCATGGAAATTTGCATAGTCAGCAAACCATGGGGTAGTTTTACTAGATATAACTCCAAGAGTTTCTAAAGGAAAATGTTCATTAATGTTCTTGTTTTCAACACAATCCTTATGCTGGATTCTCAGTTTTAGATAATGATCTGCCGGCGAGTTTGTTTTCTAGCTCCTTCGTCGTCAGTGACTCTGAATCGAATTACTGAAGGACAGAGGAACCCACCTTAGCAATCTTGCTTTGGCATCTTTTTTAGCAAATAGGTACTTAAGGGCGGAATGGTCCGTATACACTATGCTTTTATTCATGATGAGGTATGACCGGAATTTTTCGAAAGCGTACACCACAGCTAACATTTCCTTTTCTGTTGTGGTGTAGTTCGATTCCGCCTCGGTCATTGTTTTGCTTGCATAATGTATAGGCCTAAAGTGTTTCTCAATTCGTTGCCCCAGAACCGCACCTATGGCATAGTCGCTCGCATCGCACATAAGCTCAAAGGGTTGGTCCCAGTCGGGGGCAATCAGAATTGGAGCTTTGGTTAATTTCTTCTTTAAGGTCTGAAAAGCTTGAATGCATTCCTCGAAGAAAATAAAAGGAGTGTTTTTCTCAAGGAGATGTGTCATGGGTCGAGAAATTTTTGAAAAGTCCTTGATGAATCTACGGTAAAAACCTGCATGTCCAAGAAAACTCCTAATACCCTTGACGGTAGTTGGGTGAGGTAATTTAGCAATGACGTCTATTTTGGCTTTGTCGACTTCTATTCCTTTCTTTGAAATTTTATGTCCAAGTACGATGCCTTCTTTCACCATAAAATGGCTTTTTTCCCAATTTAGAGCCAAATTAGTGTCTTCACACCGTTTAAGCATTTTTTCTAAATTGGTTAGGCACGTAGAAAAAGAATTTCCAAAAACCGAGAAATCATCCATGAAGACTTCCATTGTCTTTTCAATCATGTCATGGAAAATTGCCATCATACACCTCTGAAACATGCCTGGTGCATTGCATAAGCCAAAAGGCATGCGGCGGTAAGCAAACGTTCCGTATGGGCAGGTGAATGTGGTCTTTTCTTGGTCTTTTGGATCAATTGGAATTTGGAAATAACCCGAGAAACCGTCGAGGAAACAATAGAATTCATTTCCCGCGAGTCTCTCAAGCATTTGATCCATGAACGGCAAAGGGAAATGGTCTTTTCTTGTAGCTTCGTTCAATTTGCGATAATCTATGCATACTCTCCATCCTGTTACAAGTCTTGTCGGCACCAATTCGTTTTCATCATTGGTTACTACGGTCATTCCTCCTTTCTTTGGTACACAGTGTACTGGGCTCACCCAAGGACTATCCGAGATTGGGTAGATCAATCCAGCGTCAAGAAGTTTTTCAACCTCTTTCTTAATGACATCATGGATCTTTGGATTAACCCTTCTCTGATGTTGGACCGTTGGTTCGTAATCCTCTTCCATTAGAATCTTATGAGAACAAAATTCCGGGTTTATACCCTTTATGTCGGAGAGCTTCCAAGCAATGGCTTGCTTTCGGGATTTAAGAACCTTTATGAGAGCGGTCTTCTCATCATCACTCAAATCTTTGGCAATTATGACAGGCAACTTGTTGTTATCTGCTAAAAATACGTATTCGAGATGAGGTGGTAAGTCCTTAAGTTCAACCTCGGGAGGTTCATCGATTGAAGATTCAGCGGATTTACAAACTTTAAGCTCTTTCCTAATTTCTGGTAAGTAATTTCCTTGATTCAGTGACGGCGAAGGATCACTATTGAGAAGAGATTCGAGAAGGAGAATGTCCCCCTCTGGGTCATAATAAGCTTCATCAACTTCCGGTGAAGTTGGATCATCGGCTAGAGCAAGAAAAGTATCAGCTTCTTCCAAAAGTAGAAAATCACTATCCCCGAAAGGAGTGAGAGTCGGAGAAGAATTTGAAACAATCGGATCGTATCCGGGGGAAGTATTGCCATATGCAATTTCGTCGGAAAATCCTAAAACTTCTTGTGAGTATTCTTCACATGTAACATCAATAAGATCAACTTTCTTCAAGGATTCAAGATTGTTATACGAAATAGAAGGAGTATCACCACATTTAAGGGTCAAAGATTGATCATTGTATCTAAGGGTTATTTCCCCTTTATACACATCAATTAAAGTTTGGAGAGCAGGGCAAGAGGGCTAGAATCTTCCAAGGCAGCCTATAAATAGGCCTCACTTCTCACACACACACTATCTAGGTTTTTAGTAATTTTTAGTCTAGCTTAAATTCGTATTTTTCTTAAATGTAATTTTCTTTTTTAAGTAATGTAACCAGTAACTTTTATTAATGAAATTTAGTTTAAATCATTCATAAGCTCTCTTTTCTTGTTATTCAAAAGCTGTCTTAATAAGCCAAATTGTCTCAATAAGCTAATAAGCTCATTTTAAGCTCTTTCAGTCTATAAGCTGAAATAGAGCTTATTGAATTCAGTATTAATCTTACCTAAACCTTAAATCAGTTTAATCTATCATGGATCTTATTGGATTAGAGCTTTTGGAAGGGGATCTTAACTTGGAAGAGATCCCAAGGACTTATACCCTAGCTTATTAATAAGCTAGGGAGCTTGTAGCTGCCCTATTGGGAACCTTTTGTTTAGCTAAAGGTTCAAGTAAGTTTTCATTTACTTTTCATAATTTCATTTCTAGCTTAATTTTAGCCTAATAGTGTAGATCTGCTTAATAGCTTATTAAAGTTGCTTATTAGTGCTTATTTGAGTTTCTAATTAGCTTAATAATCCTAGATGTTCATCTGTTTTGCTTTTGATAGTTTAGATCTTTGATTTTCATATATTTGTCTTAAAAACCTCTAAAAAACCAAAAATATAGTAAAATAGCTTAAGTCTTAGATTATTGCTTATTTAGTTGTTAAATCATGCTTATTAAAGTAGTTTTAATCTGTTAATTGTCTGGTATTAAGCACTTGTTTATTGGATTTCAAACTTAGTAGCTTAATCATAAATGGCTTAGTCTTAAAGTGGTGTTTGGTTTAAGCTATTTTGACCTCCCAAAGTCAAAGTGAGTTTTTGAAATTGTTTAAGTCAGCTTAGATTTCATTTAAAATCATTAGGCAAAGAGTTTTTATAAGTTAGATTGTGAAATTGAAAAAGTCATGGTTTATTATGTTGATTCTAGCACCAGGGGAACTTTCTTTTGAATTTCACTTGTGCAATTGTTGATCTAAGCCCTCCAAGGCTTAGATCTTGCTTGAACTTTGTTTATACACTCAATTTGAGTGTGTCTTAGTGCAGGATTTCCCTTAGGAAACCTGCACTCTTGGTTTACATTTGTGCAAAGGGCACCAGTACTAACAAAAAGTTAGTACTGCTGATACTTTACACTACCAGTACTAACTAAAAAGTTAGTACTGCTTTCACAAGTTAGTACTGCCACCTTTGGCTTAATTTTTAGTTAAGTAAGAATAGGATTTAGGATCCTAAATTCAAGTAGGGCTAAGATTAGCTATAGCTTAATATAGAATAAGTTTTAGATTTCATTTTCTAGCTTATTTACATAGCTTATTTTTGCTGTCAAAAAGTTAAAAAGCCAAAAAGAGTACTTAGGAATTTTAAGGTTTTAATTTGTTAATTTAGCTTATGGGCCTAGATTTTATAGCTTAATTAGATAGATTATAAGTAGTTTAATAAGTCCTTAAAGTTTTAGAGTCTAGTTTAGCTTTTTAAGCTTTTAAGCTCATTTGGATTTTGTGCTATCTTGCTTATTTTCTGAGTTTGCTTAGTTCATGCTCAATTTTAGTTGTTTAAAAGTACTTCTAGCTTAGATTTCTTTGCATTCATAGATAAAGCATTTCATAAGCTTCCTAGAACTCTTTTCCTTTTTCACATTAAGCTTAATTTGAGCTTATTATAGCTGTTTTGGTAAAACATAGCCCAAACCCCTAGTTTCTGTAACAGCTTATTGAGAAGCTCTTTTAGAGCTTATCTTTGAGTTTCAGACCATAGTGCTTTTGTTAAAGTTGTTCTCCCTAGCTTCCTTTACAACTTTGCTCTTTTAAGTTTTTAGTGATAAGCACTTTTAGAATTTAAGCTTATAATTGGACTTAGTTTGTTGTCGGGGTAAGTCCTCAGGGACCATTCCTGTAATTTTTCTGTTTTAGTTGTTTTCCAGTTAATCCTTGCCCGTTAAATGTTTTAGCCCGTTAGTCCTTAAGTCTTTTTCACAGTTAGTCCCTAAGTTAGTTTTTAATTAGTTTATTAAGTTTTAATTAATAGTTAGGGTTAGGATTTAATTAGTTTAATTCGACTTTAAGCAAAAAGTAAAAATTAGGGCTTTTATTTTTATAAAATTTCTGCACACTTTCTTTATTTAGTGTAATTTTTATAAAATTTTAGGATTTAATTTTTAATAGTTTTATTATTTTTTAGTTTTTAAGTAGTTTAAATCTTAGAAAAATTATATCTTTTAATCCAAAAAGCAAAAAAAAAATGTTTTTCTTTTTCCTAAAATTTTCTTTTGTCCAATCTTAGGTTTATAATTTTAGTTTACATTTTTAGGGATTAAAATTTGTTTACTTGTTTATTTGTCGTGTTTTAATTGTTTCCCGTAATTGTTTAATTGTTTAAATTGCTTTTATTTAGTAGATATAGATTATCAAAAAATGGCTTTGCTTTATTCAAATCAGAATCCGAATTAAAACGTGGTTTCAATTTCACTAGTCGTTGGGGAAACGACCCGGGTGATCATACTTACCCGGTTTAATATACGTATTATATATTATATTATATATTTTTAAGAGTGAATTTTATCAAGGGTAACTTGGTAATTTTCTTAATTACTCTTAAAGTTATATTAGTATATATTTTGGGTATATAAAACTCATCAATCACTACCTTCGTCTAGAAGAGCATTGAAATCTTCTTCTAAGATTTCATCAATCACATCGATACTGAAACAGATATCATCTCTTAAATAAGAGTGTTTCATTGCGGAATCGATATTGAAGATCATTCGTTCAGTTCGAACTCCAAGATTTAGTTGTTTCTGTTTAACTCGAATAACTGCATAAATAGTGTGAAGAAATGGTCGTCCCAAGATGAGGGGTGATACGCTATAATAATATATACTAATATATATTATCACAAGAGCAATTAAGAAAATTCCCTAAGGAAATTTTCACTCTTTAAAATATATATATAATATATAATATACGTATGTTTACCGGAAAGTATGATTTCCCGGGTCGTTTTCCCAACGATTTGAGAAATTGAAACCTCGCTTGATATTGGATACTGATTTGAATGGGTTCGAAGATTGATTGGGTTTTCTATAACTACTAATTAAAAAAACAAGCAATTAAAAACAATTAAGCACTTAAAAAGGTAAACGGGAAACAAATAAAACGCGACAAGTAAGCAAGTAAATCAAAATTAAGTCCTAAAAATGCAAACTAAATTCCTAAACCTAAATTAAGATAAAAGAAATTTTTAAGAAAAAAGAAAAATATTTTTTTGATTATTTTTGAATTTTTTATTAATTAAAAACTATTTTAATCTAATTAAATCCTAAAAAAAATAAAAATAGGAAATAATTGAAATTATATTTTTTTTCTAGATAAAACAAAGTAAAAGAAAATTTTAGAAAAAGGAATCACTATTTTTGACTTTTTAGATTTTAAGGTATGAATTTTCTAAAATTTAAACTAATTAAAAGCTTAAAAATAATAAAAATGCTAAAAATATAAACCCTAAAATTTTTATAAAAATTGTACTAGAAAACGAAAAAGTGCAGAAATTTATGAAAAATAAAAGCCCTAATTTTTACTTTTTTATTAAACTTTAATTAAACTAATTAAAAACTAAACCTAATTATTTAATTAAAATTATTAAACTAACAAAGAAACTTAACTAAGGACTAATGAAGTTAGTCCTTAAAGGACTAACAGTGTAAACTAAAAGGACTAACGAAGAAAACTAATAAAACTTAAAAGTTTCACTACTTACCCTGAGGCCTAACCCGATTACACCCTAAGTCCCTTTAAATCTAAAAATAAGTTGAAATTTAAAAAATGCTTATTAAGGAAAACTTATAAAAGCAAAGTTGGAGAACAAGTTGGGGAGAAAAACTTTAACAAAAGCACAATAAGCTGAAAACCACTAATAAGCTCTAAAAGAGCTTATCAATAAGCTGAACCAGTAAGTGAGCCTTAAAGCTCACTTTTACTTATTTACTTGCAATAAGCTCAAATTAAGCTCAATTTTAAAACCAAAAGATGTTTTGAATAGCTTATGATGTAAGGAAGCTGAATTTGACAAGTTAAACTAACAACAAACACTTTAAACTATCTGAATTAAGTGATCAAAGTAGCAAACTCAGGAACAAATTCAGAAAACTCAAATTCTTCATAAGCTAAAAGGCTCAAAAAGCTAAGCTAGATTATGAGCTTTTGAAAACTTATTAAGCAACTCCTAAGCTATGAAACTAAATGCAAAAACCTAAGTCTATAAGCTAAAAATTTGAATTTAAAAGCTACTTTAATCTACCTACTGTTTTTGGTCTTTTGGTTTTTCTTAGTTGAAATTTGACAGCAAAATAAGCTAGGAAAATAAGCTAGAAAATAAAATTTAAGTCTTAATCTATATTAAGCTGTAACTACTCTATATCCTACTCTAACCTTAAGAGCTAAAACCTATGATTACCTAGCTAAAAATTAAGCAAAAAGTGACAGCAGGAACAACTTAGTTCCTGCTGATGCACTTGACTCAAGTGCAAAATAATAGTGCAGGTGACCTTGTGGTCTCTACTGCACTAAACACACTCTCTTAGAGTGTTCAAAACAAGAACAAGCAAGATCTAAACCTTTGAAGGCTTAGATCCAATATTCACTAGCTAAAAAAAAGTAAAAATTGCCCTGGTGCTTAGATGAGGGAATTAAGTCACAAATTCATTTAAACTTCAAACTATTTGTTCAAACCTTTTTAAAACTTGTTAATTTGTAAAAACTCAACTGACTCAAGTGTTTTGCACAAATTTAATTGACTTTTAATGGTCAAAATGGCTTATGCCAAACACCCCTTTCAAACTGTGACAGATTTGACAAAGGCTTTTTAAATGAAATATACTTATTAAATCTACAAACCCAGATTTTAACTAGCTTAAAACAAACTTAATTAACATGAATTAACAACTAAATAAGCATTAATCTAAGATTTAAGCTATTTTACTTTTTTTTTGGTTTCTTAAGGCTTATATGACAGATTTTATAAAAACTATGATCTAGGCTATGAAAAACAAAAATAGATGAACTAATGTGACTATTAAGCTAAATAAAACACAAATAAGCAATTATAAGCAAACTTAATAAGCAATTAAGCAGATCTAAACATAGAAAGCAATAAGACCACTATTTAAGGCTAGAATTAAAGGAATTAAAAGAGAAACTTACAGAGTCCTCTAGCTAAACAAGAGGTACCATTTAAGGCAGCTACAAGCTCCCTAGCTTATTAATAAGCTAGGGTAATAGTCCATGGGATCTCTTCCATTCCTAGATCCCCTTCCTTTAAGCTTAAATCCAATAAAGTCCAAGGTAAATGTAAGTTAAGCTGTTTTAAGGTTTAGATAGGATTATTTCTGAATTGATTAAGCTCTATTTCAGCTTATAGACTGAAAGAGCTTATTATGAGCTTATTAGCTTATTAAAACAGTTTGGTTGATTGAGAGAGCTTATGAGTTGAAAGAGAAGAGAGCTTATAACAAAATTAAACCAAATTTCATTAAAAAACTGAATTACATTACTTAAAAAGAAGTTACAACTGATTTTAAATCAAAATTACATTAAGCTTTGAAAAAAAAACTACACTAGGCTAAAACTAAAAAGAAAAAGACATCGTGTGTGTGTGATGAGGGTGCTATTTATAGCACCATAGTGAAGCTTCTAGGCCTTTGAGTCTCTGCACGCTCCTTTCAACATCCACCATTAGATCAACCAATCATTGGCTATTGATTATGAGCCGTTAGATCACAAAGTGACCTCACACGGATTGCCAAGCTGGCAATCCATTAGAGGCTCACTTGTGTTTCTTTTCTGAGTGATTTAGTACAAAAACCCATATCCTTGTGTGCTTTCCTTGCTCTGACGTGGCTTGATCATGAGAGTGAGCTAATGATTGCTCTTGATTTGACTGAATTAACCTTGCCATTGTGTTTAGGAGCTCTTGAATAGACGTAATCACCCTTCAATTTTAAATTGCCCCTTGATTTACCCTGGTGACTAGACGAGGACGATGGATGAATAGTGCATGTGTTTTCCCGCTTGTTTTAACTGACTTAGGGTAAAATCGTTTTAAACCTTGGGAAAGTTGCATAAATGGCCCTTGTGTTTGTTTTATAAATGGTGTATTATAAAAGGACTTTTGTAAATGGCAATTTCAGTCCTTGTGGTTTATAGAAAAGGGTAAATGGACTAGTGTAATGGGCTTATGGATCCGGGTGTGGCCCATTAAGAGTTTAGGGACCATTGATGGACTTTTATGAAAGTTGAGGGCCTTAAATGGAATATTTTGGGTTTTGTCTTTTGTTGACTAAGATTGACTAGAGTTGACTATAGATTTGACTTTTTCTGGCTTTGGCTTCCGGCTTTTGTTCACTCTTCCGTTCTTGTGTCCGTGCTTGCCCGTTTTTGACGGTTTTCATGTGATTTTTGAAATATCCGTACCTACACACACAGAACACAGAAACAAGCACATTTTTTGCTATTTTTAGCTGTGTTTTGGGTTTATTGGGTTATTTTAAGCATAAATGGATATGTGTATTTTACACTTATCAAGGGGAACTTTACTATCTTCTTCCATTTCGAGAATAACAAAATCGGCAAGAAAGGTGAGTTTACCAACTTCAACAAGCATATTTTCAGCTATTATAACAAGGTATTAGAATGATCTGTCGGCTAATCTCACGCTCATTTTGGTAGGTTTAAGAGTTTCGAGAGAGAGTTTGCCATATAAGGAATATGGCATAAGGTTAATGCTAGCACCAAGATCGGCTAAAGCATTACATGAGAAGGTTTTGTTGAAATTACATGGAATAAGGAAACTTCCAGGATCTCCGAGTTTTGGTGGAACTTTATTTTGGATCATTGCTGAGCTTTAATTGCTTAAGAAAGTGGCAGAAATTTGTTCAATTTTGTGCTTGTTTCTTATTAGTTCCTTGAGAAATTTTCCATAGTTAGGCATTCCGGCTAAGACGTCGATAAGAGGTACATTGATTCGAACGGCGCGGATCATGTCAAGGAATTTTCCGTATTGGGCTTCTATTTTTTCTTTTATAAGACGTTGAGGATACGGGATTTTTGGCTTGTATGGTTTGGGTAACAGAGTTTCTTTAACTGGTTTTTGATTTTGAGTCTTTGGTTGTGGTTTAGGTTCTTCGTCTTCATCATCGCTATCAATGTTGATAGGGGTTTCAGAATCATTTTGTTGATCATTTGGGTTAAGTGGTGGGTTATAGGATTTACCACTTCTTCTGAGTACGGCATTCACAAGCTCATTGCGAGATTACGGTGGTTGATAGGCTTTAGAATTATGCCTTTTTGGATTTGGTTAAGTGTTATTTGGAAGAGATCCAGAAGGTCGACCAGATTGCTTGTCAGCAAGTCTGTCGAACTTAGTTTCAAGGTTCTGGATTGAAGCTTGATGATTTTTGGCTACTGTTTCAAGTTGAGTTTTGAAATCCATTAACGTTTCTTTGACAAAAGCGTTGGTTGATTGTTGAGATTTCATGAAATTGTTGAATTTTTTCTAAAGATCAAACGGTTTATCATCGGTATTAGATCGGTAGTTGTCTCGGTTATAACTACTCCGTTCGCTTGAACGCCAATTATCGCGATTCGAGTCTCGATCGCGGTAATCATTGTAAAAACGAGTCTTACGGAAGGTTTTCATAAATTTGGCTTCTTCTTCTTGGGACATAGGTATGTTATCTTCATCAAGATCGGGTTTTGTTTTTTTTTGTATTCGATTGGAGTTCTTTGTACTGAGCATCCATTTTCAGGGTCATGGCATCCATTCGGGCCATAATTTTGTCAGTATCAGAATTACTGCTACCTTCATCGGCAAAAGAAATGGTTTTCTTAAGAGATGATTTAGTTTTTTGATTTTTAGCCCAGTCGAGTTTGAGTAAGACTTTCTCTTCGAGAAGCTGATAAGCTTGATTTGGTGTTTTATAAAGGAAAATACCACCGGCTGCGGCATTCAGCACTTCTTGGGTTATTTCGCTGAGACCATGATAGAAGATTTTTATAATGTTGCCTTTGGAAAGATTGTGACCATGGCAGTTTTGGAGCATTTCTTTCATACGAAGCCAAGCATCGGTTAGAGATTCGTTTTCATGTTGAGAAAAAGCTCGGATTTCTCCAAGGAGTCGATCGAAAAGAGCTGGGGGAAAGAATCGGCTAATGAAAGAAGTTCGAAGTTCATCCCATGTTTTGATAGTCCCTTTGTTGAGTTCGTCCAGCCACGTTTTTGCTTCTCCAGTTAGTGATAGGCGAAACATCATCAGGCGGACGGCTTCATTTTTAGTATCTCTGTATATAAACATATCGTAGATTCCAAGGAATTCATGAATGTGTTTATGAGGATCGGTTTTGGTTATACCATCAAATTGGTTTCCTTTGACCCGGACACGAGAGGCTTCAGAAATTGTTGGGTCAATCCTGCAAAATTTATAACAAACAACAAACAACAAGAAACCGGAAGAGGATAGCCACAACACATCACAACATATTTCTTAAGAAAAATAGAAAAGGATAAGCATGGGGTGAACTCCCATGAAGCGGCTTGTTTTTGGTCACCGAGTCACAAGCTTGACTCGATCCCTGAATTTAGTTGTCCTTAGGGAGAGTTAAGATGGAAGATGAAAAATTCTCAATCGGGCTTTTTCAATACTGTTTTGGAACAAACATTAAAGCACATGAAAGTTCCATCCCGATAAGAGACCACCGACTCTAAGTGAAGATGCCAGGGTCAAAAATGGTGTCTTCATTCCCGAAGGAGAGAAAGAGAATGAAGGTTAAATCTGAAACAAGGGTGGGAAGGGTGGGTAAAATATCGGCCATAAAATCATAAGGTTTAGAAACACCCTTAAACACTTTGGTTATCAAAATACCCGCTTCGGGTTCAAGACATTTCTCAACATTCGGTGGTTCCGGAGGAGGTCGAAGAATGACTGATCAAAATGAAATGATTCAAACTCAGGAATTTCTAAAAGAAGATCATTTGAATTATCAGAATCAACACTAGTCAATCCTCCCTAATCGGGCTCAATCTCCAAAAGAAAACGAACATACTCGTGAAGAAAGTAATTAGCATTAGTAGTGGTAAACTTGTACTTGTCAGCCACTTCACATCTCTTCCGTATGAACACTAAAAGGCTCCTCGAATCGGGTAAAGAAATTATCCAAATATAAAGAGAAGTAACGTACTTCCACTAAGAACGAATCACTATCCACAACGGGGATAGGAAATGGAGAAAGAGACTCGAGCACACGGTCCAAAGTGGGTTTATCTTTCAAAGATTCGATATTAGAAATAAGACGATGGACGTTTAATAATTTCTCACGAAGAATAACGTCTTGGATTTGAAAAATATCTTCTAAGTCAAACTCTTTCTCTTCTTGTTCGACATCATTCACCTCCTCGAAGCTAACGTACTCGATGTCCTCAAAATCATCGTCATCACTCAAAGTATCATCATTTGGATCAAAATCGGCTTCAACAATTCCCGGTGGAATTTGAGCAATATGAGCGAGTTCACCGGCGAACTCCTCGAGAATAGGGTCGATCTTAGAAGAATAAACAATCGAAGTATCACGGTTAATCAAAGATTCTACAAAATCAGACTCAACATTAACACAATTATTATTACAATTAAGCACATCACTCGTATCGTCGGACATACCCTCGAACTCACTTGCGATTGGGACAAGGTTCTCAACACTAGACTTTATGACTTCGTCCGATTCTGTTGCCGAAATAGTGTCAAGATGCTCATCCCCTATATTTAGAGAATTATCGGGTTCCTCGATCGGTAAATCGAGTGTGATTGCTTTAGACCTCCATATAATAGTATACTCATTATCGTCATTATCTAAGTAGAAAAGCGGATGATTCCAGCTTGGACAATTAATATATTCTGAAAACTCTTCACTCTTCAAGGAGTTTACTCATCAATTCTTGAATATCCTCTTGTTGATATTTCTTGTCCATCAAAGCATCTTTAATTTTGCCATATCTTTCCCAAGCTATCAATATAACCTTTGGTGTTACTCCAAAATATATACGACTAAACTTCCTTAAGAAGGTGCACACGTCCTTCAAAAAGTTATCTCTAGCTTCTTCATTGTCAATCATAGAAAAATTCCAATATGGAATAGAACTTTGAGCTGCCGTCTCCTTCTTTTCTTGTTGGCTTCCTTTAAGACTTTGCAAATCATCCATAAGTTTAAGAAGCAATTCTTGCATAACTTCAGGTTGATTCTGCTCTTCTCTCATAACTTGCTTAATCTTCAGGAATTGCTCCTCAGCTAGCAATAAAGCCATGCACTTTTTATTAGGAGGTATATGATCATACTCCTGTAAAAAGGCTTGAATGGTTTCATTTAAGTCTTCTTGAGCTTGAAAAATTTCTCTACTTGTCTCTTGAGGATGTGGATGAATGTTGGAAAACTACGGGGGTTGATATTGGTCAAAACCGGAAAGATAGA